>MUZC01000560.1:781202-795250 GCA_002072015.1 Radix auricularia | reverse complement strand
CATCATCAGCTTCCGGTCCTGACCCGGATTCTAACTTGGGAACACCAAGAAGCTTTGTAGTGCCATCGACAAGTGATGAGAGCAGGACAGGCAATCGATCGATGGTAACCTCTCCGGTAACATCAAGCAATAGCTTACCACCCAATGAACAATTGATTTTGAGGGAATATAGTCTCCTTTTATACGTGCTGCAGCTTGTTGAAGACGAAACTTGCGAAGACGATGCATTGTGCTCTTGGAAAATACTGTGTCAGAAGTCGGAACACCAGCTTCGTTGAATGCGGATGCAAGTATCATTGTAGATACTCTAATGCTGGTGTTCGTTCTGTCCAGCACTGCAGCAATTTTTGGTGATATTATGCTTCGATGTCGTGTTGCAGAATTTGTTTTTGCTTGAAAATGCTGATTGGATGACAAATTCTTTATCAGATTCTGCATCGTCTTTAGAATCCCGACGAATGGATGATGTCATTGAATGTGTGTCTGTGCACAAGTTTTGCACTTTAGCTATTTTATATGTTTTCTCGCATTTATTACATTTTCTAAATAAGAATCACACAATTTCAACTCTTGTTAATGGTAGCAGTGAGGTCAATATAAGTATATTTAGACTTCATTTTATTCTTATATTGCATGCAAAAGCTGCAAATTATTTGAGCCACGATTCGTCTGGATTTTTATGTTGGCCTAATACTGGAATTTTAAAAGCTCTTGGGGGACCTCTAAATGTTGTCCAAATGAGCTACAACTTCAGCAATTTACTCATTGTACCCAAGAGACACATTTCAGGGGGTGAGACTCCAAATATTTTTTAAAAAAAATTTTTCGAGCATTTTTGGGACACCCTAATACACATCATACACAAATCAACAAATGAGTCCTCGCTCTAAGCTACCCCTACATACTCATCTCTTACTGCGCTACCTCAAAATAAATAAATTTTAAAAAACATTTAAAACAGTAATTAACACAAATACTTGCAATTAGATTTTTTATTAAATATGCTTCATTTTAAAGGAACTTTTACTTCAGACTTCTCTATATAATTTAGAAATATTTAAGCTGTTACTGACTTTATACTCAACTTAAGTAGCCGAAATAATTTATCTCCTATTGAACTATCTGTTGAGTTTGTTTTCGTAAATTCGAAACAATGCAATATATTTGACCGATTTTATAGCTCGTGTTCAGATGCGTCCCTAGGAAGGCGGACCGCGCCGGGTGACACCATCACAAGGGTTTACACAAAAACCAAAAAAAAACACACGTAAAATTCTGTATGTTCCCGTAATTTGGCACTGGAAGGCTCGGAGATCTATGAAGTAAGTCGCAAGGGGGTGACACCATAGCTACGACATTTGGTCACATCAATCCTAGTGATGCTTCTGATCATCTTCACATGAATTTTCTTTACTATCCTTAAATACAAAGCAACTATCGCATAAGTTTGACGATTGAAAAAGTGCCTCCAATGTTGGGTTTCTGCATTCCAAAATTTTTGAAAAGTAGCAACTATTGTTTGCGAAGTTTAAAATGTAGACTCAATCCAAAACAGGACGTTTGCTTTTAAAGGATTTGTACTATATGCTGCCATTCTCAAAAAAAAACCATCGTTTGCTTACAAAGATGTAACAATTGCTAAAATGTTTCAGTATAGGCAAAGAAAACAAAATCTTTAGCTACAGAATACACCAACAATCTCTGGATATTTTCTCTCAGTTGCTAAGATGTCTAATATAATATTTGATTTGAACCTACGTCCGATCGTATCATTAGGGAAAACAAAGTTAAACCCATTTGTATTGTGCGACGGCCCTAGTCGTAACAATTTGGCAGTGAGGTTAATTTGTCCCCGGGGTCCAAGGTAAAGGGGCGCAAAAATGAGGCTTACAGAGTTATATCATAGTAAAATTTGATAAAAAGGAAAGGGTTGGGTTAACAATTTTATAACTTTTAATCGTTTTTCCATGGGCGAAAAATATCCTGGTTACACAATTTGCGACGCAGAAAGAACGATATACCATCTCGTCATGAAACTCACTGCGACCCGGGTTTAAATCAAATGTTTGCTTTATAATATAACAGTTATATTATGGAATCATTTATTATTTTTTGATCGCTTCTCGGAATTACCATAAAATGAATTTTGCGCCCCTAGAATGTTTTACTCAGTGCATTTGCACAGAAAGACGGAGTGTTAGTCCATGCAGCCTTGCTCCTAAACGTTTGCGTGAGAGTTATTTCCGTGTACACTTTATATCAGTGCATTTTAGTCTTAATGGATGATTTCTTTATCGGCGATACAAGAAGGGGTAAGAGGCCTTGGTACTAGACTAACTTGCTGTGTCATTGCAGACTTTATATCTTAAGCATTGCCCAATGCATTTTTTTACTTTCATGCCTGGGAGTTTCCATAACGTGTCCATTAAGTCGATTGTCAAATATATGAAGTGAAATAAACCGTTTAACTGTTGTATTTCTATAGAAAATGGCTACAAAAGTGGCAGTGGTGAGTACTCTCTCTCTCTCTCTCTCTCTCTCTCTCTCTCTCTCTCTCTCTCTCTCTCTCTCTCTGTCTCTCCATCACAAATTATTATCTTTTCCTCTTTCTCTATCTTTGTCTACCACCCCTAAATCTGTCCTTAAATTTTCATTTATTTTCATCTCTTGTCTGCCATGCCACAAAGTTTTCATACTTTTACTATTTTCCTTAGGTTTTGTCATCTATCTGGGAAAGATAGTAACTAAATTTAATGTTTCATTTGTTTGTTTAGATATGTATGAAATTAAGGTGAGCTCATCTATTAATTGTCATAATTCTAATGACCAATTTAAGTTCCGTGGTTGATATTTTATTTTTTTAACACTAACCTTCATAAATTATGTATACATATTTTTATTTGACCAGAGTTCAAGGTACCAACAACAATCGATGTCAGTTGATTAAAACTTTCTATTTGCAATTGTAACTAGTGTCAAAAAATGTATGTTTAAATCCCCATCTTGCGATTTGATGGGACTGTACTTTTATTCTTTAGAGGATCATTTTTTCCATGCTGTTTTATTACGGATGTTTTGAAACAAAATAGTCAAAAGCATTGACATCTTTTAGATCATTGGCTATGACGTGTTGATCAGCAAAGATAACCTTCCAAACCAATGGCGGAGCACTTACCAACATTGTAAGCACGGTTGACCGACAAAATGGCCCGGACCAAATGGTCTCGACATAACGGCCCGGGTCAAAATGGCTCTGGACTAATGGATGCACTAATAATCAAAAATACAATCAAATATTTTTACTCTGAATCAGTGTGAGGCTGAGGTTTAGTTCACAAGAAACAATAATAATGACATGGCAGGAAGCAATTTAATTACAGTTACTCGATAGGGTACGAAGTCACGGTAGTTTGTTGAGAAGATATATAGTTTTATAAAATCACAAGAAATAATTTTACAATTTGACCACCTTTTATGGTGAAAAAGTTGACAAAAGCTTAAAATGTAAAAAAAAAAAAATGTAAATTTTGGGTTAAAAATATAGACAATTTGTCTAAGGCCGTTTTGACTGCGGTCATTATATTGGGGCCATTTTTCAGGGTCGTTATGTCCGGGGCTGTTGTGACGGGTCCCAGAGTAAACACATATGTAGCCAAGTACAATTTTTTTATATTTTGGGGGGGGGGAATTAATATTGATCAATTTCTGGTTGTTAAAAATAATTAAGTAGCACAATGTTTTTGTGTGACGGATGATCATATTCTCTAAAGGGTAATTGGGGGAAATTTTTTTTAAAAAATGTTATCGCGACTATTAAACATTTTTATTAACGTACTTGTATTCTCACAAAGTTTGAAAATCAAAGTCATTCATCTATGAAATGTATCAATGGCCGCAAGGGGGGGTTAAACTGATTATGTATTCCCTAATCTCCCTTTAAGGGACATTTTTCTCTCTCTTGTACATTCTCTTTTTGATAATTCACTCTTATCTTTTGTTCTTTCTTATTCAGTCAAATGGGTGACATTTTCGGAGACGGGCCGATATTTTAATAGTAGTGAGACGAAGAGAAAATGTGTCTCCTCTTGAGCTTCACTACAATA
This sequence comes from Radix auricularia, assembly GCA_002072015.1. Taxonomy (NCBI): domain Eukaryota; kingdom Metazoa; phylum Mollusca; class Gastropoda; family Lymnaeidae; genus Radix; species Radix auricularia. The sequence continues at coordinate 791,147 of MUZC01000560.1, read as the reverse complement.
TGCAACTTCACTGTGGGATTTTGTCTCACTTGAATGTGTTATCATATTCCAGGTAACTGGGTCCAACAAAGGAGTGGGCTTCGCTATCGTCAGAGCTCTGTGACGGCAATTCAACGGTGATGTCTACCTAACAGGTACGTCAAATCTGACGTGTATTTGTTTAATTTTGTTATTGTATTAGCTTTTATATCCGGCTCTTTTCCCATCTTGTACCCCAATCAGTACGATTCCGTTTCATAATGAAATTCCGTTCTTTGTCGAAACACTTTCCACGAACTGACTCCATTCTTCTTTAGGATAACATATCCCAGCATGATTCCAATGCATAATGGAATCACATTCATGATATAATCCCTTTCCTTGGTATTACATGCTCCATTGTGATCCTGTTGCATGTCATCCATTCCGAGGTGTATCTCTTTTCCCGATGTATTCCCAAACTTCCACGCTACAGCATGTCCCATGCAGTATAATTTCGTTACATAATGGGATCCCATTCTATTTTGAAGCCTTTTCATGTATGATCTCTTTTCCTAATGGGATACCATTCGTCATGTAATGATTCGATTCTTATACTCTGGGTTTTATTTCTTGACCCGATATCTTTCCATATTTTGATGTTATCACATGGCATACCCCAGTATAATCTCATTTCAAAATAAGATCCCATTTTTCAGCAAATCAGATTTCATACTGCCGTATTCCTGTTTCACTATGGGTTTTAATTTTGGTTTGAAATCTTTTCTCCGATGAGACTAAATTTTCTCATGAAATATGGTTCCCTAGTTGGTATTTACCCAATCCTTGAAGAATTTTAAAAATTATGATCCTATTTCAGATGGTATCTCGTTCCTTATGCGAACCCATTTCAGTCCTCTCCCGTTTTCTTTTTCGATCACGTTCCTGGCGTTATTATGAATGCATCTGCCATGTATCGCTAGGTTTTATCGATTCGCAAAGTAACGTTTCCCTTCAATGTACACCTTTACTTAGGTACCAGCAAATAGCTACGACCGTACGTACATCAGAACTTGTGAGACCATATCAAAATCCTATTGGGCATCGAACTCCAAACGTCCATTTCATCGGGGCCGGTGGCTCCGAATCACCTTTTTCATCAAGTCTGCATTACCCTTTGAATTATAATATCTTGATAAATATGGAAAAACACATTCATTTTTACCCAGACTGGGATTTAGATGTATATTTAACTTTACATGTTTCGGCCCCAGACCCCTGAAAGTCTTTTTTTCCCTTTAAATAAGCTATGTAAATTTTATTTTAATAATCCGATCGCCATTCACTTTTGAAGTAGATTTTTTAAATTTACTGTCGCTAAGTTTGCGACTACAAAATGTTTTTTTTTTAATTTTACTCTCATTTTGGCCCGGGACGGGGGGTGTCGTTAAGTTTCCTTATTAGAGCTTTATAAAAAAAAATTAGTCGGCTACTGACTAAATGGTTTAATCTTGATCAAACGTAGTGCATAAAAATCTTTACTCTTTAACGTTTTTTCAAGACTCAAAGAAACATTAAAGAGAAATATCACAATCATATATCATTGTTTATAGCTGTAGTTTGCAACCGTTTTCTTAAAAGGGAAGATTGCCGGGGGTTGAACGATTGGAGTGAAATCAAATTACAATGATTTTGAGATTTTATTAAATATCGACTTTGTAACGTTAATTTTAAAACATTTTTTCTCGTTGAAAATTTTTCTTTAAACATTTATAATCTTCATCGAAGGGGCGGTGTTGTATTCGCTATTTGGCGCTCTAAAGAATTGTCAGTTGGTAGGGGTTGAGATACTTCATTCATATGTGAATATTTAGATTCTATAACCCACTCGAAGACATAAAAATAAATGTAGTGAGATATTTTTAAACTTCATTGAGTTGTGGGGAAGTTAAGAGAAAGAAGAGTTACGAGAGTTTTTTTTTGTTTTTTGTTTTTTTTTAATTAATATTTTTTTTTAAAATTAATGGCCTTTCCAACTGGTTAAACAAAAAAACAATAAAATCCTACTCACAAAATAACATTTATCTGATGTGTAGCACTAGTGTATCCCGTAACAGTGATCTTGACAGGATTCAAAATAACAATTCGGAGTGTAAGAGCAACATCACAAAGCTGCGAGTTCGCGGCCGCACAAACACATGACAGTCACCGCGCAGCATTTTTGAATTTCCGAAAATGTGTAAAATAATGTATAACAAATGGGGGCACACGATATTTTTTGTTTACTTTAAACATGGGCCAACGAACCTTAGAGGGAGCATTGGTCATAAGTCTTATTGCTGGATCAACACTAAATTCCAGCGTGAATGGATAATGTATACTTTTAGGACGTTTTCAGGATCACGCTGCTGATTTTTTATTTATTTATTTTTTTTTTTTAATTTTTTTTTTAAATTTCGTTATTTTTTATTAAAGAAGTTTATTTTTAAAAATCATGTTATATCAGTAATATTAGTAACCACAAACATATCTTAGAGTGGTTCTCTTAACTGTCTTTTCCATCGTCTTTAGCTCGAGACGAGAGCAGAGGAAAGGCTGCCATCGAACAATTGGAAGGTGAAGGTCTACACCCAAAATTCCACCAGTTGGACGTCGATGATCACGAAAGTGTCGTGAGACTGCGAGACTTCCTCCAGAAGACATACAGTGGACAGGACATTTTGATTAACAATGCTGGGATCGCATTTGAAGTTTGTTTTAAAATTGACATATTTCTTTGTCACAGAAACGTCTCTTGTTAAGGGAGAGTGCGGGATTGCGAACCCCATCTTGTGACGCCTTCACAAGGAGTGACACCAGATTGTGAAATTATGTGTGCTCACATTTTTTGGCATTGGCCGACTCATTGAACGCCTATGTGGTTAGCCGTTAGGAGTTGACAACATGAGCTACGGCCACTTGTTGACTTTCAAACCAAGTGACGCCTCTGGTTCATTATTTTTGTTATATTATTTACAGTAATCTTTAGGAAAAATATATTTTTTAAATTTTTACTTATTAAAAAAGTAATTTTTTTTTTAATGGAATAACTTAAATATGTAATTCGGGTACCTCAAACAGCCGTTAGAAAGGACTTTCATAAAAAAACGGCGTTACTGTTGAAAATAAAGCACAGAAAAGCAGGTCCAACGCCTCCATGAAGAATGCGAGCAATGCTTTTGTTATAAGCTTTTCTTCAAAAAGAATCTTCATTGCTACTCTAGCGTTTCTCCTAAAAATTCTCACAACTGACCTGCTAATTCTAACTCAACGTCTTATAACGGGTAAAACTTTTTAGGATATTGTTAATATTTAATTAATTTTTTTTAAATTTCAAATTCATTGTCAACATTTTCCCCCAATTTCTCTCCAGGGTGACTCAGTTCCATTTGCCCAACAAGCTGCAGCCACCACCAAGACCAACTTCTTCAGTGTTCTGGACGTCTGTCGTGTTCTGTTTCCTCTTCTGAGACCTCGCGCGAGGTTAGCCATTACCTCCACTATCATGCGACAAGCAACAATATTTAAATATACGACAACACACACACACATATATCTATACTAAAATATTCCCCCTAATATAATTTCTAGAAAGCCGTTTGGCATTTCTTTTAAAATCCAAACTCTGTAAATTAATATGGACATTTTGAAACAAATGCATGCTAAAAAAGGGAGCTAACAAAAAAAATAAAATTAAGTAGTGGAGTGATGTGATACTCTTTCTTTACTTAACAATTAGCCTTTCGCTATGTTTTAAACTGTATAAAGTTTTTCCCAAATTTTATGCAGGCGAAACCTATGATAGAGCATTGCACCAAAAACAAAATTAAAGAAATTTTTCACTGGTGGCTTCAAAGACAAAAATTTACAGCATTTTTTTTTTTCTTTTTAAATTTGAAACTATGTCATGACATAGTAGTAATCATTATTCACATTGCAGTAAGTAGTAAAAATTAATAGTGCTGGTCTTTAATCAAATCTTTATATATTATACGTAAACGACCATGTGCAAATGAGTATGACGAGTGACCCCCGTTGTGGTCGAAGGATCACAGTGGGCAAGTGGAGTGGGATGAAAAGAAAGAACAGGGTAGTGGGGAGGTGGGTTGTGGCAACAAAGCTTCTTGTGTCCACTTGCGTTTTTCCTTCATAGAATAACATATGATTCGTAGTATAGTGGTTACACGAGGTAAGTCCTGTGTTTAACTCCCGGATGGAACAATTTTAAAACAAGCAAAAAATGTTTTTTCTGCCGGTTCTTTTCCCCATTTTTTGCGAACATGACTAACACTAGAGTCGGAAAATCACAGTTTATGGTTGGCAAGGGATGATAGTAAAGAGTGGGGGGGGGGGCATGTAACAACAACCGCTGTGCACATGTCTCCACGTTTATTCGCTTTTTTTCCATTGCTTCGTGCTGTTGTTTGTGTCTGTTCTCTCACCCAGTTCTTTGCACTATCTATGATGAGCAACTCTGCGACATATGCTACACCGCGGGTAATCTTGTTTAAAATATAAGTGGCATACACAATTGATCATCTAACAAAAGAAATTGTACACCCTCCTGATTTTAGTTTTCTTCGCAATACGGACATAGGCTAAAACCGACGGTGATCAGCAGTGTTTAATATTTGTTTTTAAACTAAAATTAAGAACAAAAACAGCCAAAGCAGCGTTTCCGGTTAAAAATATGTATGGACGTATTAAGTAAGTCGCGCCGTTACGTTTGGGTACAGGCACTCGTCGAGATCCTACGCCAGTGACTGCCACCTATGCCACAGAAGGCACGCAGAGCTTCATCAGCCGGCATGTGACTAAAATAGTATTTCCTTAATCAAACTTCTTTGCTGGCACTTTGTGTTGGTACTTGAGTATACATTAGTAGGTTTGAATTGAATTTTGGAAACGCGACCCCAAAAAGTTTCGCCACCAATGCCTTGCGCCATGGCGGTTCTCCTTTCATCTGGATTCTCTAATTTGTATTTTTATCTGACAATATCAGGGGCGTAGTAGGGGGGAGCGGTGCTAGACCCGGGCAACAATGTTTGTTTACTCTTAAAGAAGCGAGTTTGGGGAAAGTGCCCAGGTAATGGTCATTAACTTCACCAATCAGATACGAAACTTGTACCCAAAAAAAGGAGAGATGAGACGACTACCAAAAATGTTTTTAATGTGCGTTAACAAGTCGAGTGAAAATTTTATTTGGCTTATTCTCCTTAAAAATATTTTTTGTAGCTCATTTAGTTATTTTATAGCATAAACCCAAAAAATATTAAAATTGTGCTCCTTTAAAATGTTTAACAACTGGCAGCAAGAATTCCTAAAATATTCAACGCTCCTAACAACAAGAAGTTTTTCAAAGGGAAAAAATTGGAAAACAAAGAAAAAATTTGACGCCATGGGTAATTATGTGTAAAACAATATGAAATGGTGAAATGAAAATCGAAAAAAAAATGAAGTAGTTATGCTTCATTTCTTTTCCTTATGTGTTGTAATTCTAATGTATTCCTCTTTATGCTAATTTAGATGTTGCTTTATTTTCTAAAGGGTTGTAAATGTGTCTAGTACATTTTCTCAAACTGGACTGGCCAAGTGCTCAGAGGCTCTCAGAGCCAGGTTCACAGATCCAAACATCACTATGGATGAGCTTATTGGCCTTGTAAACAAATTTGTAGAGTAAGTACTTATATAGTTCCCAAATTTTAAGAATATATTAAACAAATTCTTTAGCATAATATATCATTTTTTTAAAAATTGTTTTAAGGGGGGAGTAACACGATGCTCATCTACAGTTAACCGATTTCAGGACACTTAATTATTTGCTTTAATAATTGACTTTATTTTAGAACCGCAAAGTCAAACACCCACCTTGAGGCAGGTTTCTGTGGTTCCTCCTACTTTTTGTCAAAAATAGGCGTGACAGTCACGTCTATGATACAACAAAGGGAGATTGACAGCCAAGGAGCCAATGACATTGTTGTTAACGCGGTAAGTCAAATAAAAATAAAACGAATGACCTGCTTTCGAGTAAAGTAATGTTAAAAAATTTAAATACCTTCAGAATATTTTAAAGTAAACATATACTTTTAAATGTTTTAAGTAACTGTTTGATTCTCTCATGTGGTTAAAAGATAAGGTGTGGTCTCCTACCATTTTATGAATCAAGCAAATGATCATGTTTAACTATCAAACAATTACAGTTATTGGCCTGCAAGATAAAATATATATCTTTAGTAGACTATAAGTTTCATTCTAATTTGAAACGAAATTGTCAAAAGAAATACTACATTAAGGACGTAAATAAAATTGTCAGATTTTCTCCCTCCACCCCACAACATCTCGTCCACCCAAACACCTCACTCCAACACCTTACTCCAACGCCTTAATCCAACGCCTTACTCCAACGCCTTACTCCGACACCTTACTCCAACACCTTACTCCGACACCTTACTCCGACACCTTACTCCGACACCTTACTCCAACACCTTACTCCAACACCTTACTCCAACACTTTACTCCAACACATTACTCTAAAACTTTACTCCAACACCTCACTCCAATTTATGTATGCAACTTGTTCAGGTAAATGTACAATGTTAAACATAACACTTACTCAAATAAATATTATGTATTTCTTTTCATTGTGGAGTGCTGTCCAGGGTACGTTGCAACAGATTTAACCAATCACCAGGGTGGTTTAACAATTGATGAAGGTGCGTTAGATGAATACTAAATTAGTTTACGTCTCAGTAACACTCTTTATTAAAAATTTATTCATTACTACGTTTCATTTTTTTTCTTTTTCTTTTTATAAATAGTTTATATATAACGTATCTCGTATTCAGCGTGTCTATCAGTTTTAAATGTGAAATTTTATTATTTTTTTTTTAAATTGCCAAGTATAATTATTTAACATATTTAAACTGAAAAAAGCGATTTTAATGAATGATGAATATCTTTTTACTTCACAGGGGCAGAAACTCCCGTATACTGTGCCCTTTTACCACCCAATATAAATAGCCCACGAGGAAAATTTATTAGAGAACAGAAAATAGCAGATTGGAAAATGTAGAAACATTGTGCAGCCCAACGATTGTAAATTGAATTATCAAAAGCGTTTTAATAACAAAAATGCTATAAATAAATATTTTGTAATTTATTTTGTAGAATGCTTATCTTGCTACGAATAGTGTAAATGTTCTTTTCAATCATGTACTCCTCGTTAATATATCTTAATTCTATGACTTTTCATGATTTTTAGAAAGAAAAAAAAAGGAAAATGTGACTTTTTCTACTCTTTACCATAATTTGCAAAACTGTGCTTCTGCGCGTTTTGAATTGAATAAACTTTGTACTTTTAATTATGTCACTGCTCTGAAAAAATGAGTTTGTTATTTGTATAGTTGTCTGTGAGGGAAAGAAGTTTGAAAGCTCCCGATTAATTATTTTTAAAGCTAGAGGGCTATGATTACAAACTTTTTCACACATAGTTTGGCCATTTTGGAATTTTCAAAAAATCATAACTTTAAAAGTATTTGTGTTAGAATAATAAATTTTGTGGTTCTGTTCTAATGAAGATAATCACTTTAGAGGGGAGTATTCAAATTGAATTTAGTTATAATTTGAAATTTTAATTTGGAATTCCTAATATTATGCAACTGTAATGTTTTACTACTATATGCTTCTCCATACATAATTTTTGTGTGTTTTATTATCAATAGATATATATTTTGCTATGTATGTTCGCTTATATCGCTATGAATAAAGCAAACCGCTAAAAAAGACTTGAAAAACATTATTGCACCAAAAATAACTGTTTTCGAATGTCCACATAAAATTGTTGAATATGGCAATGAGATTTAATTTTTATCTCTTTGTCTCTACATCTTCTGATTATTTACTGTACGGCTTTCAGGCAAAAGGGACAATTGCAAAAACTATACTAAAAATCATCTGCAGGGTAATAATTTCAGTTGAAATATATTTATTTTGAAAACGTCCGTAATTTTTGACGGGTAATACTAGTTTTAAATATAATGCTTAGTCAACAGTATTGAAAAAAACTAAAAATGCACTCTACATAATTTTTTCACACGAATCATAACATTGAAAACATATCTGAATAATTAAAAAAAATAGACAGACGGCCTGTTATTCGTTTACATCTCTTTATGTCTTGGTAAATGAAAAGACATCCCTTGACCTATCACGTAGTGATGAAGCTCACACCAAAAGAACGTTGAGTCGCTTAAACTGAAACTTTTTACGTTATGGTTGTTACGATTCATATTATTCTTTTTAAAATTGTGTTTGTTTTTTTCCCTCCACAAAAAGAATGCTTCTCGTAAATTGATATTATTTGATTAAGCATTGGGCTAACAAACAATTAAGCAGACCACAGATTTCAGCTTCATGATATTAGTGAAAAGTTCCAAGCTCAAGGTTTAATAAAAGTCTCTTGATAACTTTCAGTTCTTAAAAATGACATTGGTATAATACATCATCTAACTCAACATTCACTACATATCCAATATCTCTGTAAAAATTTGCATTAATAAAAATCATGGTAGCTTGGTGTTTTCTTTGTGTGTGTGTGATGGTATGTGTATGTGCGTGGGTGCGTGCTTGCGTGCGTATGTGTGTGTGAGGGGAGGTCAATGCCCCCCCTTTTTCACAATTAAAAAAAAAAAAGCTTTATGAAGCTAGATCTGATATAAAAGTCCGAATATTTCTTCATCTGGAAATATATTTGCATTCAGTATCTTAAAGTATTTGACTACTCTTAACTCATACCCTGTTTACATGTTATCAATACATTAGTTTAAAGTCCAGACCCTAGGCTGAATCATTCCGAAAAACCTAACCGATTGCAATTTAATTGACTAAATTCAATCAGTGATTAGAGAACTCAACGCAGTTCTTATTGAACTGCGACAGGTGACTTAAAATTGTCATCTCTTTCTAGCCGAATATATTCATGGGCAGTATTAATTTCTTCCAAAATCGCAGCTAATGATTGAGTTGAAGCAGCATTTGTTGATATGGATTTCTTTATCAAAGCATCGCTTCTTTATGGCGCCTTCCAGAAGCGAAACTGGGTTTTCCGAGCCCTTTGGGTAGTTCCTTTTTGGCGCCCTTGAGAAATAGGCAAAATGCTAAATTTTACAAAATAAATTGATTAGGATAAGTCCTCAGCGCCCTTGGCAACTGCCCCGATGTCAAGTCGTTATTACGCCTCTGGCACCTTCTATCCTCGCCACGCTTATTTTCCTCTTGCGATAAGCAGCCTTAGAAAATTGACAAAAAGAACGTACCTTAGCGCTCTTACTTGCAACTACTATCCGACCGCAAACATGTATTTAAAAAAAAATCATGACATCGTGCCGCATGGGGAGAACCTCACCTGCCGCCCTCTAACACCACCCCCTCTCCCCCAACAAAATAACAGATTATTATTGTAGATGATTATTATTCCCTTAATTTAAGGCCCCAAACTGAGTTGGAAAAAAAGGTTAGGTGATAAAATTTTTGAATTCATTAATAATAATAGTAATAGTAATTTATAGCCTAATCATTTATTAATAAACACACTGCTAAACGTTTGCGTGAGAAATGCTTTCTGCGTACACATCATATCAGTGTAGTTTGGTCTTAATGAATTATTTTTTTATCAGTGATAAGAGAGGGGGGAAGTAAGGGGCCTTGGTACTAGACTATCTTGCTGTGTCATTGCAAACATTATAGCTCAAGCATTTCCCAGTGGCTTTTTTGTATTCGTGCCCAGTAGATCCCATAACTTGTTCAGTTAGTTGACTGTCATATATAGGAATTTCAACAAACGGATAGTTGTTTTATTTTTGTAGAAGATGGATAACAAAGTGGCCGTGGTGAGTACTTTATGCTCTTTTACTGACTTTCTCTCTCTCTCTCTCTCTCTCTCTCTCTTCT
>MUZC01000560.1:702943-752981 GCA_002072015.1 Radix auricularia | reverse complement strand
ATATAATGGCTGTTAACGATTAATTTAGTACATTTATAAGTGGTGGGTCGATTAATTGTTAAAACAAATTTTAATAGTTAAAAATTTTTAACGATTAATCAAGAAATTAATCGTTGATTTCTGAAGCCCTTATATATGTATGTATGTATATATATTATATATATATTTATATTATTTTTTTAAATAGTTGAGTAAAATAATACGTTTGAGCAATGCTAAAGATTCGATTAAATGCTGACTGTCGACCCAGTGGTTCCGAGATTTAAGTCTATGTCATGTCATCCTAGTGTGCTGAGTCAACATCCCCCCTCACACACACAAACATTTTTTTTGGTCAGCCATGTGAACAGCGGTAACCCTATGATCCCGATGGAAAAAAAACTGTCGTGAAGTCGTTAGAATTACATTAGGACCAACTGTGGATCACACATTAACGTTGTTAGCGTCTGTGTGAACTGTCGAACGTGTCTGAAGCATTCGTGACAGCATAAAAGGAGAATGGTAATACATGATAATTGAATAATTAGGAGACATTCTAGAATATTAATATTGGTTAAAATAATAACTTTTTTTTTCCTTTAAATCCAGAGATTAAAATGAATCTTGTGCCTGTGAGTTTAAGTATTTTAAGCGAAAATATGTCTTGAAATTACCTTTTTTTTTAAATGACAACGAACAAAAAATTAATATTAAAAAATAACGCTAAGAATTCATTTTAATAACCATTAAATAAATGATGTCACGCACCCAGGGGCATTGGGGTCACACATTTGTGACGAGAGTAAGGGGGTGTTTTAAGAAATGTGACGTCACATAAAAAACCGCGCAATGTTAAATGTTTGATTTGTTACAATTTATTTAATGACCTTTAAAACGATCTCTCGCGTGTTACGATATTACAGTGAAGCCTTACGCTAAATACATACTTAAATGACATGAAAAATATTTGAAACATAGGCTACTCGTTTTGAAATAGGATATATGGCTTTTATGACGTGGGCCAAATTAAGCTTTTGTGACGTCATATTTGAGGGGGTCTAACTTTTTGTGACGACTTGTCACACGTGTGGATGGTTGGAGAACTCCGCCAGAATTGCGTGACGTCATTTATGGGTGGCCACTTAATTAATGCACTGAGTATACAGAGGAAAAAAAATAATAATAAACTAATGCTTACGTGCAGACGTAGTCTGGTGCGCATAGGGTTAATGCGCATGGGTCAACTAAGCACATAATTCCACTCGGTATACACTGTATGGCGGCACCTACGTAATCGAAGACGTGTATTTTTTTTATAAAGAAGTAAGATTTAAATTAAATGAGCAACTATTTTTTCATTACGTCACCTCCATAATTTAAAAAAAACGAGACAATCAAAGAGAGCTTTTCAGCTGAGATACTAATAATAACTAAACGAATACCAACAAGAAATCGTGCTTCATGGAAGTGTTTTTGCGTCCTTACCGTACACCTCGTACAAACACAAGATGGCTACACATACAAGTAGAATGAACTTCATTTTTGTGAGTCGCTTACTGTGAATAAACTGAATTGAAAGGCCGATTTACTCATACATATAGTGCTTTTATTTAAACAGGGGGAAAAAATCTCCTCGGACATCACTGTCGAAATCTACAACGTTACAGTTCGTGTTAATTTCTGTTTAGCGATTAGTGGTCTCTTGGGAGAAACCTTAGTTTCCTTAAGTAAGTCAATGTGGCTTGATCTATGCAACGTTATCTAATTATAACTCCAGTCATTACCTTTTTGTTGTTTTTTTCCCCAAAAATATAACAATAAGTTAAATCATTAGGCCTATAAACACTAGAGAAAAAAATAACAAATAGCCAAGTAGTGATAATATATGAGGCACCTGAGGAAAAACAAAACAAAGATAATCTAATACAACCCTCAGATCGACAGGGGTATTAAAAACAATTTTCATACTCCATAAGCAAGAACAAATGTATTTAAATTCTCGTTCTTGCCGTCTTTAATTCGAGCAGGATTTGGGTTCCCTGATTAAAACCTGGAAAATCAAACACACTATAAACATTTTTTTTAAATCTAATACAATTCAAGGTTAGATACAAATCATTGATAAGCTAGGTCGCAATAATTTGAATGTATACGATAAGATAAGCGTGGACGAAATAATTTCCCCGCACAGATGGAGCTTCTGTAATGTATAAAGTCATTAAGATAAGTAGACACATGACTTGGTGATCTTCAAGTGATTGCACGATGCATTCACAAGAAAATTTAATAATAAGAAGACAACAAAAATATGATGGTTGACAAAGCTTCTTATGATTTTAGTTCTTGAAATGGAAAATTGTAAGCTGTGGCATATATTTATGAATAACCGAAAGCAGATTTTTCGTTAAGTGTCTCTAGCATCCCTGGCGACGAAATAAATTATATGCATATGTAGATTCAGGCGCGTAACTGGGCTTATTTTTGGTGCCCTTGAAAAATGATACATCGATATTTTTTTAAATGGTAGGAAAATACTAAATTATAACAAATTGAAGGATTAGCCCTCGGCGTCCTTAGCAACTGCCCCGACGCCAAGTCGTTGTTACGCCTCTATGCAGAATAATGTAGATTAAATGATGAAGACATACTTTTTGTCCAGGAGACCAGTTTCGACGGACAGGTGCTGACGTGAGGTGATCTCACTCAGTCTGACTACCAGTCGATGACGAAAGTTGGTCCCCATCTGGACATTTGTATGTCACGTTGTGTATGTAGCTATATGTTTAGGAAGATCGTGAGTGCTTTGTCATTTCTCAAGTTATTGGAAATAATCAAATACAACACTAATGATTCGGGCCGAGTTTAACTCTTTAATCACTTCTATCTTTCATGTTATGCAATATCAATGTACGCGACACTTTACATTGCAAGGTGAATTTATCGGTCAACAGCAGATATTTTTTACTGTTTAGTGGGGTGAGTTATATAAAACATAGTCACATAGTATAGTGTCCAGCATTATCCAGAAAGAAAATACTGCTGGATTGTCGGCACGACTAACTATAGAGCAACCACCGGGTTTCCTCCTGCCAAATATTTTTAAATCCCTTATATTAACTTCACCGTCTTGTTTGTCTGTCTTGGTTCCCCCTACTCGGAAAAACAAATTTAAAAAAATGATCCACTTTCGATAAGTCTAACGAGCTGAAATTTTGCACATAGACTTGTGTCACCTAACAATACATTGTTTCAAAATTTCAAATCAATCAAAATTACCGTAATTAAATTAATGAATTTTTTTGTATATCCCTATGTATCTCTATGTAGCATGTGTAGCCATCTGCTATTAATTGACCCCCACGGGTCCCTGACCCCAGCCCTCGATGTCAAGGGGGTCAGTTGCGCAGTGCGAATTATATTGAACAGAATAAATACTTTTAGTTATGTCTCATACATAAGGGATTTATAGTCAAAAACTTTGTTTTTACGGGTTGCTTAATTAAAATCATATTCTGGGTAACTATATGGCTTCAACAAAGGAGTGGGGTTTGCTATCGTCAGTAAGCTGTCTCGGAAATTCAACGGGGATGTCTACCTAACATGTGCGCTCATTTATCTGTTGTCTTTGTTCGTTCAAATCGTAGAATTGACATAATGAACATTTTTACAGAAGGCGTCAACAACACATAGAACTGAAGGATGGTGGGAGTGTGACATGTGTGTGTTGCCAGTCTAGACCCGTATCACTGTGGCTTTAACCAAAGCACATTAAAAGTAGACGTTTGCAGACATATACCAGAACTGTTTAGGCAATGTTTATCAAATCTAACTGGCTTCGGTAGAATTTTCATTTTTTTTTTAAATTTGAACATAATAACGCGTGACAGTTTGTTTGTTTGTTCGTCGTTGTTGTTGTTTTTTGTGGGATTTTTTTTTCGTTTTTTTTTCTCCAAAAATTGCTAGCTTTGTGAATCCCAAGGACGTCCCTAAGGGAGTGCGGGGATGTGGACTGCATCTGATGACATCAGGGCCGGATTTAGACTTGATATGGCCCTAAGTTATTTGAGATATGGAGGCCTTTTTGAAGTCCAGATATTCTATGTCAGTGTCAAATGTGAAGAAAAAATACTTTTGGTGGAGAGGGGGGCCAAGAAGGCGGGGCATACGCTATAGCTTGTTTAGCTATTAGGTAAATCCATCACTGGGTGACATCACAAGAGGTAACACCAAAATGTTAAATTCCGTATGTTCCCGTTATTTTGCACTAGTAGACCCAACGACGTTCGATCGGGCGTAAAATATGACTTTTTAATACTTAAAAATCTTTTTAAAGTTACTGGGTCGTCTTATACGCCGGGTACCGTCTTATCCTATTTGTACCTGTCAGAGGCGTCACTAGGGTTGGTGTCACCCGGGGCGGTAGCTCATGGTGTCAGCCGGGGCGTTAGCTCCTGGTGTCACCCCGTCATGATTTAACCCATAGAACTCCTCCGAGTTTTTCAGTGCCAAATAACGGGAATATATAGAATTTTACTGTCTGGTGTCACCCCCCTGATGGTGTCACCCGGGGCGGCCCGCCCCCACCGCACCCCCCTAGTGACGCCACTGGTACCTGTTCATTTTACAATACAGCACCAGTATCGTAATTCAGTACAGTACACAAATGGCTAACAGTTAATATCATATCTTGTCTCCTCCAGCAACAAGATACAAATATGAAGCCAGTTTCAGACTTAAAGTGTGTTTGTTGAGGGTCGTCTTATACGGCAAAAAATAGCTTAAAACTTATATTTTAACAGAAAAAGTAGTGTGTGTGGGGGGGGGGGGTCATCTCATACTCCTAGTCTTCTTATACTCTGGATAATACGGTATTTAATTAAATGTAACATAAAAATGAAATGTTAAACTAACTTTTTACTTCACTGCCATTTTCAGCATTTTTTTAAAGGCCTCACATTATTTGTTGTCAGTGGCGTCACTAGGGGGTGCGGTGGGGGTGGGCCGGCCCGGGTGACATCATCACGGGGGTGACACCAGACAGTAAAATTATATATATTCCAATTATTTGGCACTGGAAAACTCGGAGGAGTTCTATGGGTTAAATCGTGAGGGGTGACACAATGGGCTACCGCCCCAGGTGACACCAACCCTGGTGACGCCTCTGTTTGTTGTGGGTATTATCACGCGCATTAGATTTTTTTTTAACCAAAATATGTTTAATAAATTAACTTTTATTTAGAATTTAAATTTAAGACATTGTAATTTTAAATATTGCAGAATGTCATTTTTAAAAAAATAAAATTAACAAGTACATTGATTTTAACCGTATGGTGAAGTGTGTTGTAAATTTCACAAAAGATTATGTTTTCGTGTTTAGTATGTAACGTTTCATTTTGCGATTTTTATTAAGTTAAATAGTTTAAGTAAACTAAACTTTTTTTTAGACTTATTGCTCTTGCTTATTTTTATATCAATTAATTTTTATTGATATGGCTACACGGCTGCCTTTAAGTCGATAGATTGATTCGTTTTCTACTCCAAGTGGTATTTTAAAATAATTAAATGTAGTCAAAGATTTATACCATCGGTAGAAGATATCGAAATTTAACTTATATTTATTTCAAATGTTGAAATAAATCAAACAAAACACAAATCAGACTTAAATAGGTTTTAATAAACCATTTGATAGTGTTCTCAACACAAATCTGTCGAAGCTGCAGTCGGTTTCTTCATTCAAAGTGCGCCACGAAATAAGCAACTAGCGACACAGTTACAGCTCCTGAGATGGATGAGAGTAAATATCATTTATCATGTGATTAAACATATTTTGAAATATTAAACACTAATGAACTTGAATGATTTCAAGCCTAATTTGACTGCTGTCATACCTGGGTTGGCTGATTTCAAACCTAACTTGGCTGGTATCAAACCTGACATGGCTGGTGTCAAACCTAACATGCCTGGTATCAAACCTAACCTGCCTGGTATTAAAACTAATATGGCTGGTATCAAACCAAACATGGCTGTTATTAAACCTAACATGTCTGGTATCAAACCAAACTTTGCTTGTATCTAATCTAACTTGGCTGGTATCAAACCTAAAATGGCTTGTATCAAACCAAACTTTGCTTCCATCAAATCTAACATGGCTGGTATCGAACCTAACTTGGCTCATATCAAACCTAACTTGGCTGGTATCAAAACTAACATGACTTGTATAAAACCTAACCTGCCTGGTATTAAAAACTAACATGGCTGGTATCAAACCAAACATGGCTGGAATTAAACCTAATATGTCTAGTGAACTCTGGTGTCAAACCTAACTTGGCTGGTATCAAAACTAACATGGCTGGTATGAAAGCTAACATGACTGGTATTAAATATAACATAGATAGTATTAAACCAGCAGACAGTCTTTAAAAATATGTCTTTTTAAAAAATACGTGACAGATATCAAAGAATCGCAGAAACTGGGGGCCAAACATGGCGTTGTTCAAATGGCCTATGAGAAGGAGAAAGGGAGAAACTTGATAATAAATATTGGTGAAACTGAAACACGGTCATGGAAAACTAGACTGTTGATTGGGAGGAAACTGAAACTTGGTACATGGGAAATTAGACTATTGATTGGGAGGTAACTAAAACTTGGTACATGGGAAACTAGACTATTGATTGGGAGGTAACTGAAGCTCGGTACATGAGAAACTAGACTATTGATTGGGAGGTAACTGAAACTTGGTACATGGGAAACTAAACTATTGATTGGGAGGTAACTGAAACAATGGTAAATGGGGAAACTAGACTATTGGTTGGGAGGTAACTGAAACAATGGTAAATGGGAAACTAGACTACTGATTGGGAGGTAACTGAAACTTGGTACATGGGAAACTAGACTACTGATTGGGAGGTAACTGAAACTCGGTACATGGGAAACTAGACTATTGATTGGGAGGTAACTGAAACTTGGTACATGGGAAACTAGACTATTGATTGGGAGGTAACTGAAACTTGGTACATGGGAAACTAGACTATTGATTGGGAGGTAACTGAAACTTGGTACATGGGAAACTAGACTATTGATTGGGAGGTAACTGAAACTTGGTACATGGGAAACTAGACTATTGGTTGGGAGGTAACTGAAACAACGGTAAGGTCGATGCTGCAATTGATACTTAAGGACCGTCCATAAAGACGTCACGCATCTAGGGGGATGGGGTTAACCAATAATTGTGACGATGTTTGCGAGAGGGAGGGGTTGTTTAAGAAATGTGACGTCACAACAAATTGCGCAACTTTAAATAAAAGTTTCACTGAAATATTTGGTTGCTTACAATTTATTTAATGACGTTTCACATGGCTTCACGCGTGTTACGATATCAGAGTGCAACCTAACACTAATTACATGCTTAAATTTCAAATGACAATAAACATACTCATTTTCCATTGTAAAGTGCCCTTTTTGTCATATTGGAAAGGGGGGGGGTATAAGTTTTTGTGACTGCGCGTAACCGGGCGGGGGGGGGGTAAAATAGCCAAAATCGCGTGGTGTCATCTATGGGATCATTTTAATCAGTGGCGGCACACATTTTGAGGGCGGCGTTGGTGGGCAATTAAAAAGTACAGGCATTTCTGATAACCGCCCTTTAATTTTTTGATGGGGTAAAACCAATATGAAACAAAAATATTTATGATTTTGAGTCTTAAATAATGGGTCGCACAACATTTGTTTGATTACACATTGGTTGTTAAAACTAAAGCAAACTCGTTCAAAAATTTAAGATGGCTCAAAAAAAGTATCGATTTGTCTGGAAAATCAACACACAAAAACACTTTACCGCTGTGCCGAAAAATATGTGCTATTAATATCGCCATAGTAGTTTTTGTGTGGAATTTCCGCATTTTTACTTCCAAGTAGTAATTTATGTTACTGTTTAAGTTTTCATAAAAGTATTGTAAGGGAATTATTAGAATTTAAAATTATTTCGTTTTTATTGCATTAAAGTAGCACAAATTAAAATGCGGCTATTTAATAAAATGTTACGTCTATCCAATTGAAGTAATGTGCAAATAATTTGAATTATGACAAGAACATGAAAATATTCAAATTTCCAGTTAATTAACACCTCAGTAGGCATAAGGAATTAAAATTGACATTTGAAGAAGAAACTAGTAAAACGAGATCAGATGCTGGAATGCTATTTGATTCAATGGGACCTTTTTCTTTTCTATATTATCTCAATTTATCGGAACTCGTTTTTTGTTTGTTTTGTTTTTAAATAATGCAAACTCATTTCATGAAACAAAGCGATATGCTAATATAAAAAAAACGCTGTTATAGCAGCCAAAACAATTTGTGTAGAAAATATTAGGGGTTAAAATTCAGAAGACGTGGTTATATCTTAAGAACAAGAAGTGCAACGAGAATTGTTTTTATCAATGGATAGAATTTAAAAGAAAATAAAAGAATGCTTTATTCAAGTGCATATCCTTGCAAGTAAAATTCGTATATAAACCATATAAACCATGTAACCTACTCAATGAAAAATTTGCACATCAAATAAATTAATGTTTTGACAATGATAAAGCAAATTTCAATATAGAAAGAAAAGGATCCCAGTTTTATAGCTGTACCTACACTACTAGAAGAGGCATTACGTTAGAAAAACGAGGGGAAAGATCCTTTTTATCTATTGACATTTTTTAACAGCACAAACTGGAAAGTTATATTTATATACCAAAAAGAAAATTGTAATTTTGCTTTTTCTCAACTATTGCCATAAGTGTTGCTAGTTGTGAAAGGAGCCTCTCCAAACTGAAGTTGATAAAAAAAAATTATCTTCGTTTCACAATGAGTGATATATTACCATAAAATATAGCAATCTTGACTATAAAACAAGATATTACAAATAATTTGAAAATTTGATAGCGTAATACACGATTTTCTACCATGAAAGTTAGTAGAGTAAATGTATAAATATGTTTACGTACTAATGTGTACAATTGCTTTGTATAAAAATCATTCATCTATAAATACAAAATAAAAGCTTATTAATTTGGTAATGTTTTTGGAATGTGTTGCCTCGTTGGGGGGTGGGGGGGGGCTGGACCTGCGACCTTAGTACTTCCTGATGGCTTTTAAAAAAGTATCTTGTATTTTTATAAGTGTGTATTTATAGGTATATCATTTTATTTTTATGCGGCCTCTTTTATTACTGCTTACATAAGTATTGTATGCAATGGTAAAAATGTTTCCCCACCTTTATTTCTCTTCAATGATAATTATTTATTCATGTTTATTAAATTTATTAAACTCCATCATACAAATGACTTAAGGGGTCAGCCATAAATGACTTCACGTTATTATGGCTGTTTTACCCCTCACACCTTGTCTGACATCATCATAAAAACATAGACCCGTTTTTCCATATGACGTCACAAAGCGTTGGCCATCCCCCGATAAAACCGTATTTTCTATTTAAAAATGAGCATGTTTCAAATCAATTTTTAGTCATTTGATTATGTTTTTAGTGTAAGGCTGCATGCACTATAATATTATAACACACGTGAAGCCATGTAAAACGTCATTAAATAAAGTGTCATTAAACAAATATTTAAGTTGCGGTTTTTTTATGTGACGTCACATTAATGAAACATTCCTTCTTGTCACAAATGTGGCAACTCCCCGCCCGGGGCGTGACGTCATTTATGGATGGCCTCTGAAAAGGGCGGCAACTTGGAGACCACCCCGGGCGGCAAAAGTCCAAGCTATGCCACTGATTTTAATGTTTATAAACCAGAATAACTTTTGGAGAACTCAACATTAATTTGATTTTAGAACTGAGAACATAGCCTAGTGCTTTGTTATGTGTGTGTTTGGGAGGGGGGGATTTCAAATTGGCATCAGTAAGATGATAAGTATTATCTTTGAAAAACAATAGTAAGCCCACAAACACACACAGAGAGACACTGACATACAGACAGAAGACACACACCGACACACACGCATACAGAAACACACACACAGAAATACAGAGAGAGAGAGAGAGAGAGTGAGAGAGAGAGTGAGAGAGAGAGAGAGAGCCACGTGTAGCGTAGCTCACCTGCAGACTTGGTCCCCTGCACAAAGTGTTGAAAAGCAAGGGTCAACAAAGCACGCCACTCCATTCGGTATACACTGAATTGCGGCCCCTGGTTAGATTATATCCTCGTGTGAGATGTACATGATAATAATAATAATAATAATAATAATAATAATAATAATAATAATAATACTTATACGAACTTTAAAAGACAGGACAATTTTTTTTTATGAAGATATTAACACATAAATTAAGTTACAGCTTTTCTATATTTATTTTGTTTGGGTTTTTTTTCTTACCGTATGCGCTATGCAGACATACAATGGCGAGAACTACAAGGAGAATGAGCTTCATTTTGTGCGTCTACGAGCAGATCTATGAGCAATCTGAGAATCAATGTTTTGTCGCTGCTGGTAAATCTGTATGTTAGTATTTTAATTGTTTGTTTTTTTCTTTTAAATTCTCATCTCAGATTGTTTAATACGGTGGATCTCAACCCCTCAATCACTTTGGGGCTATATCTCTCAAAATGATAGCCCTACCCACCCTATACAGCATTAACTGATAACAATTTGAGTGTGAAAATAAAAACAATATGTTGATGTCATTCCTCAACGTATATCCTACACACACACACACAAAATATTTTTCAGCTGTTTCCTTTCGAAAAAATTTTTTTTCAAAGTTAACAGTTTCCACCTTGGAGAACCCTAACAACCTTTAAATTTTACAAATTTTCTAATACTAATACCCCTGGGTACCTCCCCTAACTAGCAATGGTGCAGCACTTTTTTTTCTCGAGAACCTCGATGTAAGACGTTAAATTCGTTATTGATCGTGATAACCTCCCTTTTCTTTTTTTTAGAGCAGTCCAATATTTTTCTAAATTAATCGTTACAAAATCCCTTATCGCATTTCTAAAACTTATGTTGCTTCACATGTTCAAGCCAGTAAAAATGCTAGTAAATGATAGCAAATGGTAGCTAAAAACGCAATTATAATAATTTTAAGCTTAGAGTATAACCATGTATATTTAGGGATTAGCTTATAACTTATATGCCGTGGACTTAGTACCGTTGTGTTGGTTCCCAGCTAATTTCTTGATTCAATCATGATAAAACTGTTGGCTTGTTCTGAGAGGACGTTGAACTTTGTTGAAACAAGTGGCTAAGCAATCTGTAAGATAATAAAAGCCAATCGCTATGATCGACAGCATCTATACTGGCAGATTTAATACCTCAAGGAGAAGACACGCGCAGAGCTCATATCCACACACGTGTTCACACATACACGGATATATACATATTACATATTGTGCGCCTAGGCCCTTCTGTGCGTCAGTCATCGGTGCTCGCTATGCTCCTGTTAAAAAAAGAAAAGTGAAAGTTAAGACGTAATGTTAAACAGCAGGTTAAAATAGTTTTTGACTATAAATCCCGTGTATATATATATAAATCTCTCTCTCTCTCTCTCTCTCTCTCTCTCTCTCTCTCTCTTGCTCTCTTTTTTTTATTTATTAAATCCTTTAGCCTTTATATTAAAATTTGTGATTTCTGAGCCATGCGTGCGTGCCAAAAAAACTTTTGATCGATTTTTAAACCATTTCCTCGTAAGCTAGTGAGCTGAAATTTTGCAGGCAGACTCGTGCCGATGATAAAAATTAGGTTTCAAAGTTTCAGATAAATCGAATGTACTTTACTTGAATTATTGAGTTTTTAAAATTATTTTATTCATCTCTATGTATCATGTTATTTTTTTAGATAGAGTGTCGTGGTGCGTATTCTGTTCAACAACCTTTCCTGTCGCGCATTTAGGTGCGCATTACATTGACAGTACTTTTTAAAAATATATTCACGATCGGTGCGTATTATATTAAACACGTTTTACGAGACATAACTAGAGATTTGTAGATATATTTTCGGATTGTTTTGCCCTGCGTATTAGATTCTATAAAGAACATCCTTATAGGTAGATCTATGTCTCGTAGATTAAGGATTTATAGTCAAAAACTTGTTTTTTTACGTTTTTTAAATATCTATATATATCATCTTAACGTGATGAGGGGAAAGGAGGCACGTTCGACAGTTCGCTACAGGTGACAGTTCAGGAATTCCTCAAGGTGAGAGCTGAATGTTAATGTCTGTAGAGCCGCTAAACCATTGCAGCAACAAATTGTTCTTTGGTCCTGTTCACGGATAAGACCAGTCACGATAGACACAGCCATTCATGTGTTGGGTTTTTTTTTGTGGGGTTTTTTCGTGTTTTTTTTTTTTCTGTCTCGTAAATATAAGTCGTACTTGTAGTTAAGACAAATTGACACCATTCTTAAATTCATACCTAACATTAAATTTATATATTTTTTTTTACAATTGAATTCCGTTTATTCCACAATGAAGTTAATTGCTTTCATGTTATTGGCTACCCTGTTCCTGGCAACCGCTTACGGTGAGATGAGAATACGTATCATTTCTTTTTATTTTGGAATTTATATATCCATTTCTTCAAATGCTTTGTGTTCATTTTACAAGTCAATGGCTAAAGAATTGTTTCGTTAATGTACATTTCAATATAAGCGGCAAAGCTTTTAATACTGCTGTCAGTTCAGATATTTTAAATGTGTAATCAAATTGGGTTGGAGTAATTGAAATTATTTACACAAAATAGTTTTGATTATATTTGAAGGCAAGCGTTGATTTGAATCTATAAGCGAGGATTGTGGATTATTTCATAGCTCTTTGGTCAATGCTAATCTAAAGTGCTCCAAGCGCTCTGATCTTCAAGACTGTGTATAAATAAGAGCATTAGATTTTTCGTAAAATTACCTTTGTCGTCGTTAAAGTCTCTCAAGAATTTGTAAGGATTTCGTCCAAAAAAATGGTCATTCCGATCAACACACTGGCTTAGGAGCCGTCCATAAATGACGTGGGGGGAGGGGGGGTTGTCACGCATTTGTGAAGATGTTTGACGAGGGAGAGAGAGGGAGTTTAAGAAATGTGACGTCATATCGAAGCGCGAAATTTTAAATAAAAGTTCCGCTTAAATATTCGATTCTTTGGAATTTATTTATGGCTTCACGCGTGTTACGATATAGAGTCAGACTTACACTAAATACATGCTTAAATGACAAAAAAGTGATTTGAAGCATGCTAATTTTAAATTTGAAAACATGTTTCATGTTTTTTTTTGTTTTTTGTTTTTTTGTTGTTTTTTTTTGGGGGGGAGGGTGAAAACTTTGTGACGTCATATCGGAGGGGTGTCTAAGTTTTTGTAAGAAGTGGGACAAAGGGGGAGAGGGGGTTAAAAATCGGCTAAAATCTTATGACGTCATTTATGGACGGCCGCTTTTGAATGGAGTGAAGATAAGGCGCCCGCGCCTAAGGTGAACGCTTTTCATCATTTATTGAGGCAGGCAGGAGCTGGCCAATCTTGATTTCCCACCCCACACCCGTATCTCCAAAAAAAAAAAATCTGTTTGCACCAAGTCTAACTGAATCAATGCGATTACGGTAATGTAATCTTATTGCAGGAGCTGCCTTTTTATGTATACCCACTGGCATCACCTGCTTTGTTGATCCTTGCACTTACACAGATTGTGCCTTTGGGTATTCATGCAGGTAAGTTCATTATAACGTAGACTATACTTAACAATTAAAAAAAATTAAAACCATCTTTTATAAGGTGCGCTAAAAAGTTTACAAATTTATTTTTTTTAATTTAATTAATTTAATTTTACGCAAAGAAAGACTGTTTAGAAGGGAAATAAGTTTTTATTATCATCACTAGTGTGTTACCCGTTAAAAATGACGGAAGTTTTCGAAATTAATATATTTCTGTAGATGATTTTAGTTTTTTTTTTTTTAATTCTTTTATTACCTGATTTTATGGCGTTACGAACGAATGAACAGACATCAAATAATATATGTTGATTATTATTATTATATACCTAAAAGATTTTTTTAAAATTCAATTTAAACATGTTAAATGTGGTCAATTGGGAAAGTATTACCTTCTTTAATTTTTAAAAAGAACAATATTACTGAAACTTCATATTAAATATGTCTTTGCATTTTGTATTCAAAAGCCTTGTGATATTTATCAGGTAAAATGACAACATAAATAAACTGAAATTTTTTACAACTATTTAACAAACTAAAAGTTCCTCAAATAAAAGGGGGGGAGCGTTATTAACAATCTCTCAGTTGTTAATTTGTAATTTAATTTCCAGGAGCTGTAACTGCCAAGCACAGTGCCTGGGTGTTATTTAGAGGCGTCCTTTTCAACCAAGATCCACAACAATCTTTCTTAATAATTTAATTCACTTAATAATAAAGTTATTTGACTCACATCTCGGCTATTTCCTTTACTATTGGATTTTTGTAAACTTAATTTCAAGTCCACGATCATTCGTTTAAAACTAAACAGTATAATGTTTAGGCTATATGAAAACGCCTTGTGTTTCCGTAATAACTATAATAGCTGATTTATTTTTAAAATATCTGAACAATCTAAACCAAAATGTGGTCATTAATTAAAATTTAAATAATTCATTTCCATTAACGGATTTTCCCATGGTTATTGATTAAAATCGAAGTATAATGAGAATTTGCTAAAATCTTATTTAAATATCAATTGCATAGATTTCCGTGATATTAAAGAAATTTTCCATGGAAAAAATTGCGATTATAGGCCTATATTTGAGATGCCTGTAGAGCTTAAAAGACGTCCGTAAAAAAAAAAAAGGCAAAACGAACAAGGTTGAAAAATCATGTTTGTGATATCTATTTTCTTGATTCAAATTTTAATTTTTAAATTGTTTTAGTGACATCCCGCGCTCTATTTATAAACTGTAAGAGCTTTCTTGACAGCTGGAAAGCACAAACTTTAAATCACGCGATAAATTATGCATATGTTATCAAACTAAACTACAGCTGTAAAAAGTAGATGATCCATCGACTGTATAAAAGTTTATGTTGTTGTTCTTGCATTTTATATCAATGCAGTCGGTGCCTATTAGCGTCAGAGTGCTGAAGCTCGTGTCAGTACTAAAACCCACTAACAGAATATCGGTGGAACAATCGGAAATTTTGGAACTGGCCCAGCTTTTTCCACAAATTGTGTCTCCAGCAGTTTTTGATTGTTTAGATGCCGAGTTTATTGATTACCATGTTTCGGATTTAAGCAATGTCAAGGCCGACTGAGGTTATGGTGCTCTCTGGCATCAAATTGGACAAATGACTAGAAATTTCGAAGTTTGCACAAACAATGCTGGCGCTTGCACATGGAACAGCAAAAGTAGAACGCGTTTTTTTTCTGCTGTTAGTTTATTGAAAACCAACTTGAGAAACAAATTGTCTACTCCAATGTTGGAAGATTTACTGACTCTGAGAAATGGACGGGAAAAATTACTCCCACAATGATCGACAGTGTAAATGTTTCGATGTATGATCATAAGCAGGAGGAATTAAGCACTGTCAATGATGATGAATGTCATACAATAAACTAACGTTATAGAATATCAGCAGGGTAATAGAGACGTGTTCATATGGATACTGAACATTTTTTAGCTACAATGCTTGGATTATGCTTCATATTCATTCGTTTTAAGGTCAACATTTTATGTTAAATGTGTCCGTAAAAATTTGTTTTTGTCCGTTAATTTTGTTGAGAGTTCTTATATTTCTTAGTAAATGTTATTTTTATTGAGTTGGCAGCCCTGCATGACTTTGCAACACGGCTGTAAGCTTTGTTTCTCGACATTGGCTTAATAACTTTGTGCTCTCCGTTGCGCTCAGTGACAGAAAAGAAGTCACACACTATCTTCAACAATTATTTTTGCTGCATACAACAATTGTATGCTGCTCTCTCCAGAGTTCCTTCTTTTCATTCACCCACAGTTGTTTGCCCAAACCCACTCCAAATGAACAACTGTGTTTTTTCAGGAAGTCTTCACCCGTCACTAAATCGTTAGCGACGTATGCTACGACGCGGGTCGGCTATTAGTTTATGTTTGGCAAACTATGGTGTTGCAGGGTGGGGGTGACAAGTAGCTAATCGCAGAGCACATGTTTCCAGAACAACAATGCGTCGGCAGTTATCCCCGCCCCCAAGGTTCGTTCGCTTTGTTCTGATTTCTTCGTGATGTAGTTTGTTTCTGTTCACCCCCCTCAACCCTTTCTTTGCAATATGTATGTGCTACGCCGCGGGCATCTAGTAATCTATAATTATATAAAAAATTATTTGTTTTATAACTTAGAGGTGTCAAATGAGAGGATTGAACATAGGACTTAACCCTCCTAGCCCCAATTTTATGTTTTCATTTATAGTTTTTTTTTTTTTTTATTATTAAATTACTTTTGTTTGCTTGTTAAGATGATGTAAATGTAGAACTTAATTTATTGAGATCAAAATTTTAAAGAAGGTAACTTTCGTAATATAACTTGTGATGGTCTTTTCAGAAAGGATATCAATTTTTTAATTTTTAAATATGTAGATTGTTAGCTACAAATTCTTGTTATTTTTAATGTGTTGGAGATTATCTTCAAATAGACAGCATAAATGATGAACTGATCACAACTCAGATAGAACAAAGTAAACAAGCCACATTAAGATTGCAATAGGGAAGATTGGTAATGGAAGACCTGTTTAGGGACAAATATTAAAAAGTAAATGTGAAAAGTTAAATACTGATAATTTTTTTAACATATCTTGCCTTTTAAAATTTAGTTTTAAAATTATTTTATAGAAAAAGAACACTTTAGTAAGTATAAAAGATCAAGAGCAAACAAATAAAATTGAATGACAGTAAAATAATAATACTTTATTGTTAAAAAAAAATCAAAATTCTAAGCAGAGTATGTGGTTAAGCATGAAAGAAACAAAAAATTCACATATTTTCTTTAGATTATTCATTGTAAAATCATTACTAACATGATTTAAACCCTTTGATTATACAAAACACTTTTTAAAATTCTATTCACTAACAATTCACATTTTTAAATACCTGGTAGACAAATTGGGTTAAATGTATTTATTCTACATGCAATTGGTACTTTTTAAAAATACTGAACTCAATTTTTACAGACTTCCAAAAAAAAATAATAATTTGATTTTGTAATGACTAAATTCACCTTGTGAAGAATAATGAAAATTATTCATCCCCTTTAACTCCATATAATGCCATTAAAATGTCGAGAGTTTCCAAGTAATAAACAGTTTAGTTGATCCCATTTTCATAACAGAACATGAATAATGTGATAAACGTTGGAAATTTATTTTTAAAAGCATATGGACTGTAACAATTACAAACATACAAAATGATTTTGCTTTCAAAATTATCTTTTTAAAAAATGCCCTAATTATTCAACCATTGTAAAAGCATGAGTAATAAATCAAAACTTTCTTGAGTGATTTTTTGTTTAAAACCAAAAACAAATTTCAAAAAATCATTCACGGTGACTATGAGCATTAATATTCATCTTATTGCAGTTAAAGCAACAGGAATACAAGAATATGATTAACTGTGCAAATATTAATTGTTTTCACAACCATCTGTGTACAATAAAATTTAATAGAAAATATAATCGATTTCATTATGGCACTAGATTTGTAGATCATATAAAGATTTATTTTCTTGGGCAAGCATTAGAAGGTGTACAGTAATCAACAAACAAAGTAAATGGGGAAGAATTTTTTTTTTTTACAAGAGAGTGATACAAAAGGTATCAAAAGAAAGTGGTACTCTGGATCACTTTTACAACACCATCTCTATGTGGATTATGTTAGAGAGATGTTGTGGTGGAGATAAGTATAAATATAAAATTCTTTGAGTTTTAAATGGTAAAAATAAAAAAAACTGTCTGGATATTGCTAGAAGATATACATCCCTGCATTCAAAATAATCTTATCAGGAGTTCTATTAATACTATGTTGTTGGTTTTTTTAAAATATACTATTAGATTCAACATAGCTTTAAAATCAAATTGAAAAATAGTAAGCTAGTATGTAGTTTGTTTTTGAAATCTGAATTATTGTGACTTATTTTTCAATATTGCAAATTTTAGTGTAAATAAATTGGTTTCTTTTACAACTTAATGACATGGAAAAAATTTCTAAGTGTTAAATTTTAAAATTCTTTGCTTATTTTAGAATGTAGTGCATAATGGGACATAACTCTTAAATATATTAGTCTCAAGATGATGAAAATCCTATTAGGGGCCTTCCATAAGTACTTCACGCTCCAGCCGGGGTTGGGGGGAGGTTGTAAGAAAGAGTGATATTTTGTGACAAGAGGGAGGGAGGTGTCCGGCCATGTGTGACATCAGTGTTTTACATTAAATTTTAATTATTTTGTTCATTAAAAAATTATTTTTGTGAAAGTGTGACTTGCTTTAAGAGGAAAGGGGGGATCTGAAATTTGTGACAGGGAAGGGGGGGGGAGTTAAAAATGGTCAAAAATAGCGTGATGTACTTAGAGATCAAAGTAATTAATTTATAGATTGAGAATAAGGGACTTCATGTACGATGCCGCTGCCAGGGCTGCAAAGCTCATCCATTCTTTCTTGCTGCCATCTTCATAATCGCACATACCTGTGTTAAGGTCAAATTATTAAATTTAGTAAGTAGTAGCTGATAGTTGTAGAAAAATTAAGCGTGTTAGTTTATAAAAAAGAAATTCTTAATACAACCAAATGCCCAAGACAACTACTTCTTTTTAATATGAATATTTACTCACATGACAAAATAAAATGTTTTCACTTGGAGAAAGATGTTTTGATCCTCTATTTTATATTTAAGATTGTGTCTTATAGCTTTTATTTTCAATAGCTACAATTTGGAAACAGGACAGACATTTTAAATAATGAAATCATGAATATTGTTCCTTAAATATATATATATATATATATATTATCTTTGAAAATTAGATTTCATATTTTCAACAGAATTCATTTAGTTTATTATCACAATTCATTAGAAATCTCTTTTTTTTATAAATAATTTTTTTTTCTTCTTAAACGCAAAATTACCTAATATCACTAAATAGCTCTCACAACAGTTGCCCTCAATGGATTCCAAAACAGCATCGTGTTCTTGGTGAAAAGCTTTGATGCCATTCATTTGAGCAAAATCTCTCCTCAGTGGGTCAGTTCTAGACACCTTATGTCCACATCCAACAACACCATATCTGATAGAGAAGAAGAAGATAAGAAAACCATGGATACAATGGATAGAAAAACATGGATACAAATTCCATGAAATTAAAAATCTAAAAATAATTTAATAGTAAAAATGAAATAATAAAACTTAGGCAAACCACAAACCCACCATAGTGCATAAAAACTCAAGTGATTGTTAGACAACAAATTATTTCTAAAAAGGATCATAACATTTATTTTTTACCAAAAAAAAATCTTAAGTGAAAAAATCTCATGAAAATAATAGTAAAATGTGACTAAACATCAAATGCTTTTTTTTTAAATTATAAATGAAAGGATCTTAATTTTCGGCTCTTTTTTTCTATATGATACAGCTGAACATGGCAGTTAAAGGCATTATTCTTGGAAAGTGTAAACAAGGAAAATTTCTAGGAAAGACTTTTAGTTTGGTATATTAGAGGCTAGACAAAGTCTGAAACTCATAAGGAATGAATAGGCCAATCTATGCAATAGAATATCAAGGATAAAAGTTTAGATAACTAGGTAGCTTTAAAAAAAGTATGTCAAGATACTTCACAAAAATTTTATCATGCTTCTGTTAAAAAATCACCTATGATCAATGATGGATATTTCAGAATTAATTTGATAACTACCACAAGGTTTGATACCCAAAAAAATCACACCCTTATCCCCGCCTAGGCCATTGAAAAAGATATGTTGCAGACAATAAGAATTATTTTTTTTAAATACCAATAACATAATTGTTTAGGTAAATAGAGCATTAAACATTAATTGGTTTGGGTATTTAAAAAATACCTATACATTTCTTAAATTATCTTGTTTGACAAATTTATGATTATCCCCATAGTCCTTTTATCCTTTTTTTTTGTCCCAACATGGTGTACTTTGTTACAATCTTCCTCTTAAGAGGAATTTAGCTCAACACACTCATCAACAAGAGAAATTTAGCTCACTCTCATCAACAAGAGGAAATTTGCTCACTCTCATCAACAAGAGGAATTTAGCTCACTCTCATCAACAAGAGGAATTTAGCTCAATCTCATCAACAAGAGGAAATTTGCTCACTCTCATCAACAAGAGGAATTTAGCTCACTCTCATCAACAAGAGGAATTTAGCTCCACACTCATCAACAAGAGATAAGGCACAATAGATACTTATCTAAGTTGTAGGATACGCTAAACTCAATTTACCTGATATTTGTTTGGCCTTCCATGTAATTTTTTGCAGAATAACTGAGGGGCCGAGGGTGGTCAACTTGGATTGTGGAGTTGTCTGATTTAGTAAGAAACAGCTTGTCACGTTTGATCATTGGACGATGAAAATTAGATTCCTGGCCCCTCAAAATGTCCTTTCCTTCTTCGATAAATTTGTCCCAAGGTCTTGAACCAGGGGAACAAAATTCGGTCTAAGGTAGGAAATTTCAGATTAGAAATATTTCATATTGTTTCAGACATAAGTTAGTAAAAGAAAGTTTGTGTTTGATAGTTAAGTATGTGGATTGTATGATGATGTTTAGAACAAATATGACATTAATAATAGAGTAAGGTAAATTTTAAATTTGTGTTTAAAAGATATGTACTGTTAAAATGTATCGCAGAATGATTAAAATAAATAAGATATTCATGTAATTTAATATTAAATTTGCACTGCATAACTAACCTATTGAATAAAACCTATATGATTCCAACAAATCTTTTCAAAAATTTCCAATGAAATAGGTAAAAAAATGTTTTAAATAAGTTTACTTCTGTTATAGCTGTTGATTTGAAACACTTTTTTTAACAGAACGCTCGGTACAATGCTATATTTTCATACCTCTTTCTTCATTTTATTAACAGCATTTATCAGGACCTGTTCTCGTGGGGCCCAGATTCTTGTCACATAACTGTATCCAGTTGCATTTTTTATTTTCTCTACCTTCAAGAAAAAATTTTTTTACTTTGTTATTAGTCATAAAAATTGGTTTAAAACTGGAAATAATGTTGACCGCTAAAAATATTAACTTTTTTTTTTACTAGCAAAGCCATTTTGTATTTTTAAAACTATCAATGATCTAAATTTTAAGACTGCAAGCAATCAAATATTTTAGATTCATTTATAAAGTCGTTGTTTCATTTGGCTTGCTAAACATAATCAATGGGAATATTTGAAAATTTCACTAATAACTTCAGTGACAGCTGGCTTTGAGCTACACATTCAGGTTTCTTTTATTTAACTTGAATACTAATTTCTATTGTTGAATGTTCGCATAGAATCAAAATAAAAATCACGTTTCTCATTCCTATATTATCATTTGAAGTAATAATGTTTGAAATTTACACAATATTCTATGACTAATTAAATTTTAAGCCTGCTTGTGATATGTTTCATTTATGCTCATGGGACAATATTTAACTTAGATGCTCTAAATCTGTGAAAGTGCAATGATTACCTTAGAGCAGTAAACATAGATGGCACCAGTGTCATCTACAGGAGTAGAAACTACCACATCCCCAAGGCGAACGTGTTGGTTATAATCTGAGTAATGAGGGACAGCACCACCAACACCCACCAGTAAGACGTGTTGAATTTTATTGAATGTTCCTGGAATTGAAACAAAAACATGATGGATTTCAATAATTTTTGAGTTTATTAGTTCTGTAGACATAAAAACAGTTTTTTTAATTCTTAATGCGCCATAAGGTTTTTGGAAAACTTCCACCTCAGTGCCGTAAGAATTTCCCGAATCGCGATCAATCGGTTATGAAATTTTAAAAATTGCGTAACATCCATTTATATTATAATTGTCATACTGACGTCATCTTTTAGGATAAGAATGGTTATTTTATGTATCCAAACAACCATTTTGCGTTTAAAACTATTTTTACTTGTAGTTTAGTACTATTACTTTAGTAATAAAGTATAGCAAAATCACATCTTCTAAAAAAAAAACCTTTAAAACTTCAAAAAAACTTCGCGAATCAAGCGATATCACTAGCGAGGGAAACAGCCGCCATTGCCGGAAGTCGAAAACATCGTTTTTCACGCACTGATGAGTTTTTATTTTCTGTTATTTCATTTCTAAAGAGAGTTCTATCGAGTCGCGCATTATCACGCTTTGGTAAAAAAACGGTAAACCGCGGATTATCGCGCTTTGGTGCATTAAGAGTTAATCACTGACAATCTATTGGCAAAATTTTTTAAAATCTAGCCTGGTGATTTGGTGAAATTTTTACACACAACTGATCTACCAATCTTGTGACACTATTACACGCTATTACACTAATCCAATCTCATGCTAATTTTTATACACAATTTACCCAGTAGTCTTGTCACTGTGTTTTCAGCAGCAATCATGTCACCCTCAGCATCACCCATCTTAGCCAGTTTTGTTGAAACAACATTGAACTTTCCAATGTGGCCTATAGTGTAGACTTGGGATTCTCCTGTTGGAAAAGATTATCCAAATCTTATTAATGCAATCAACTTGAATGTATTCATTAAGTACCCATAATAAAGGATTTATTTAATCATAAACAACTATATTTTATATCATGAAAAAATATATTAAAGTAATAATCCATCTTGTTGCATTCAACATACGAAAACAACTTCAGTTTTAAATGAAATAATAATACTCACTTGAGAAATAAAAATTGTAAAAAAAGGCAGAAAATAAAAAACCAAATGAGGCAATGTGAATCATTGTTTTGATTGACATTATTACTTTCTAATTTCATTGCAATGAATTATTTACAATTATTAACAAGCTAGTCCCCAAAAAAGTGTAAAATACATAATTGGTTTGAGTAATGTACAACTAATACAGAAGAGTATGGAATTTTTTTAAAGTTTAATAAATTAAATTTACAATTTATATTTCTTTTCAAATTACCAATGTTTAAAAATTTGTACTGCTGGTTGTTAATTAGTAAAATTATTTACTAATTATGTTTTGCTATTTTTAAACTGTAGAATCATTTACAAGAAAAAAAAAATTGTGTACAGCAAGTGATGACGGAGAAACACCTACCTATGGCATTATGATTTCCAATGGCTGCATTTGATAAAGCAATGATTTATATTTTATTATAGAAAAGAATTTTATTTACAGCAATAAAATGTGGCTTTGTTAATTTTTTTCACATATTTTATTCTTAAAAATCCAATGCTGAATGAAGAATATTTTACTGCGATTTCTTGTTTTACTCACAGGGGCGTAAGTTAAATAATGAGATTTTTTACTTCATTCTTTCATGCATTTAACCAGTTAAATTTGCAAAAAATAAAAAATATTATCATTACAGATTTAAAATGTAGTGGAAACAAAACTGTTGCATCACCAACCTTCTGTTTTAAACTTGACATAAGTCTTTTTATCCTGAATCATTGCATCAACTGCTAATTTTTCATGATACAGTGTTGTTATAATCCCAATAGTTGGTTGCTCTTTGCCTGTCAGGGTTGGCAGCTCTTTAACCAGAATCACCTCTACAGAAAGAAACAAGCATTTAATTTTTTTCCAAGTACTTCATTGAAATGGATAAGAACTTTCAGTAGCAGAAATATGTACAAAGTTGCTCAAAACACTCAGCTACTGATCATCAATACCTTCAATTTCAATAAAACCTTATATCATTGCTACAAATTTGGAAAAAAAAAATATAATATTCAACTTTCATTACCAACATATATTAATATTGATACCGAGGGAATTTACCAGAAAAAAACAGCACCACCAAACTGGTAAGTTATTTTTAAGATTATACATAAATTTCACTCTTTGAAAAAAATACATTAAAAATTGGTTTTATTTGTTGAAAAGTTACCAACCGTGTTCCATCATTTCTTCTTTTGACTGCATCCTAAGCCAGATGCCCTTTTCAACTTCTCGGATCAAACCTTTCTTTTCCATGTCCTTCAACATGACAACAGAAGTGATTGTGTCCGTCTGTTTGATTTTACTTGACCTAATGGAGGTCAAGTATGATTAAAAAATACATTCTAAATTCAGCTATCACTAATTCAATCTATTCTCCTCTGTATCCATTATCAGGTACTAAAGAAATTTCTTTTCATTTTCAACCTTTCTCTCATCAGTTAACTTTCATTATATTTTTCTATAGAGGAAAAAAAAAATTCTGACACAAATAATTAGTTTAAATATCTTAAAGTCAAAAAAAATTTTTAGGACTAACTTAAAAAGGTTATTTGTTGACATGCTGTTAGGATATGCATCTTCCAACACTTGCAACATTTTCTGTTTCTTGGCAAGCCAAAGCAAGGATAATTTGATTTTGTTTCTTTTGGCTTCTCGTTTGAAATCTTTCTCATCTGAAAAGAAAGAAATATTTGCACAGCTACATTCAAGAATTTTTTTAAAAAATTGAATCCAAGTTAAAACTTTAAAGTAGAAATAAAAACACTTTTGAACTATGTTGTTACGTACAACAGTATAGTATATTATTTATCCTGTTAAGTTCCATTTATTTTGAAAAAAAATCTTTAAAAGAGATTTCTTAAAAAAACATTTAAATAGTACAATTAATTTTTAAAAATTCTTTTTTTAAAAAATAAATTTAGGCTGTGTGGAAATTTTAAAAAAATTAAAAGTATATTTCATTGTTTCAAACAACAGATATACTTTTTTTTATGTTTCTTTCAAGATGACCAAGACTAAAATCAAAGGTTCATACACAAGTTGCTTTCAATTCTTTTAGCTTGCTTTGAAGCTTTCTCACATGAATGTTTTGAAATATGTTTGTATAGGAGTCCATGATGGTCTTCTTAGCTTTATTTTGATGAGAGTAGCTTAATTAATTTTTCACCATCAGCAAACCTTTCCAGATTGTATGAGATATAACAAGTGTAGAGTTCATGTCATGAATATGCATGATGCTCCAAGTTTTCATGTAAGCCATCTGCAGTCTGGCATTCTCACGAAAGTCACGAAAGCCCATATTTCTTGTCATTTTTATAGGCATGTGTCAATGCTGATGATGTTAGCCTGTTGTAGGACTTCTGTGTAAGGACTTTTTTAAGTAAACAGCGGAGGTGGGGGTGATTTAGTTGTCAAGCATGTCTGCTGTACACTGTCCACATGTTTCTGGAATATTGTAAGTTGCTAATTTCTCTGTACACATTCAGCATTGACACAAGACTGAGACCTCTTCTGTCCCAGAATCTCTTGCTGAGGCTTTCAAAAGTAACCTTTGGTTTGGTTGTTGATCTCATCCTCTATTGTTACTGACTAGCACTGGATGCTCCAATATGTAACTATTGATTATCTCATCCTCTATTGTTACTGACTAGCACTGGATGCTTCAATATGTAACTATTGATTATCTCATCCTCTATTGTTACTGACTAGCACTGGAGGCTTCAATATGTAACTATTGATTATCTCATCCTCTATTGTTACTGACTAGCACTGGATGCTCCACTATGTAACTATTGATTATCTAATCCTCTATTGTTACTGACTAGCACTGGATGCTCTACTATGTAACTATTGATTATCTAATCCTCTATTGTTACTAGCACTGGATGCTCCACTATGTAACTATTGATTATCTCATCCTCTATTGTTACTGACTAGCACTGGAGGCTTCAATATGTAACTATTGATTATCTCAAACTCTATTGTTACTGACTAGCACTGGATGCTCCAATATGTAAGTAACTATCACACAGTAAAATAAAAAATTTCTTCTACTTCCATGAGAATTAAAGTCACATTTAAATTTGAGAAATTCTTGTAGCACTATATAAAAAAATATATAAAAGTACCAATAGAAAAAATCAAAACAATGATTGTGCAACAGACTACAGGATGATGATAAAACTATAGAATGTCTGACAAGACCATGACGAATGGATCAATCTAAAAAGGCATGCTGTCACATAATAAATACTTGACTTGGTTTTTGGTAAGGGAAAAAAAAAGATCTATGATAATGAAAGCCATTTGGTTTACACAATAAATTTTCCTGTGCGGATTAAGATATCCCAAGTTGTTTGAAACTGCTCATAATTAAGGGTCCATCTGATAAACTTATAATTTCACAATGTGTATTTCATGCACATAACAAATTTAATGTACAAATAACTTTTTTTTTCATTTTACCAAATAAACAACAACTTTAGCATTCTTGGTCTTACTTACCTTCATCTTCTTGATCAACTATGTAATATAAGAATAATTTATGCTAATGGCCCTTTTTATGTTGTTATAATGTATAATTTTTTGTGTGAGATAATAAAAAAAAAAATAAAACAATTAACTTGCTCACTAACTTTTGTTTTTAAAAAAAATATCTATATATACAGTCAAACCAACTTATCTCGCCAACCCTATAAAGTTAACTCTTGATGTGGAACCGCCAAATTCTATCTTTGTCTAAGCATTTTCTCATGGTTATGTCGATTCTTATATGTCGCCGAACCCTAATCTCTTGAGCACAAAATAGTGCCAAATTAGCCACTTAACGTTGGTTATCTCTATTATCAATTGTTGTCAAGTCAGTTTGTTTTTTGCTCACCGGTTAATCGTTATCAGAAAAGCTCATTTTACTGTCTGATTCATAATTTCATTTAATTTTTAAAAAATCAACAAGGGGAAGGCATCAAATTTCCACCTCATGAGGTCTGCTGGTGACGTCACAGCCCACTTGCGTTCAGCTCTCAGCGCTGTTACTTCTGGTACTATGCTTCGCTTACTGTGTGAATACTTTTTTAAATTAAAAATCATTCATTAGCAAACTCCACTAACAGTGATGACGTGTATTTTTATATTATTTGTAGATCGGAATATTATTTTTAAGAGAACGCTTTGACTTCATGGTCGCTCGTGTTTTGGCTTTGGTAATCTGCCGTGGCACAACAAAAAATTAACTCCGGGTAATAATCTCATTTTCCTATTAAAAGAAGTTAAGGTTAACCTGTCCTGATTAAACGGATTAACAGTTGCTGCACATATGCCTTTTGTTGTTGGCAAACGTGTATGTACATTTTTTAGGCATTCCAATCATTTCATCAAACAAATAACGGCAATGCGTTTAAGTACAAAATATATCCAAAAACACTTGCATGTAGATTCTCATTTATTAGCGCACATCATGTACAATAAGAAATTTCAAGCACATATTATTATTTTGCCGCCATATTGATTGTGGTTTATCTTGATCATTGGTTATCTCGACGCTTATTGGCAAACCCCTAAGCCGTCGACATAACCAGGTTCAACTGTATACATATATAACAACATCATGAGAATACATGTCATTGATGGAACTAAGATACCATACTAGAAAAAAAAGATAACACGCTCATGAGAGAAAAATGTATTGTTATTATTTTGGAGAATCCAATATTTATTGATTAATTCATTAACCACTGATAGTGTCGATAATTTAAAAATCACCTAGAGAGAATGCTGCCTGTGGAGCAGTAAAGAAAGTCTATGGACAGAAACACATAAGCAGAAATTAAAGGATGAATTAGATCAGGTGGAGATGAACCTACAGGGGCCGTCAATAAGTGATGTCACGCATCTAGGGAGAGAAGGAGGGGGTCCACATATTTGTGATGATCTGTGATGAGGGGGAGTGGGGAGTTTAAGAACCGTGATGTCACATCAAAACTCGCAACTTTAAATAAAAGTTCTTCTTAAATATTTGATTTCTCATAATTTATTTGTATAACATTTCATCTTATCTTAGATATACAGACGCTCCTTCTATGCAGAAGATAATTGCGTCCACAGACCATGAGAGATGATCTGTTGGCAAGGGATGCAGCGATCACACGCCACGGCTATAAGGGTTCCACGCATTATCCAGCTGCCTAACTATTGTCTAGTTAGGTACCCATTCAGAGCTGGGTGACTCGAGGACTCCTCAGGCCCCAGGAACACATCCTCGCCTTCGCGTGGATTTGAACTCGTGACCATCAGTACGCCAATCAAGCAGAAGATAATTGCGTCCACAGACTATGAGAGATCTGTTGGCAAGTGATGCAGCGGTCACAGGCCATGGCTATAAGGGTTCCACGCATTACCCAGCCGCCTAACTATTGTCTAGTTAGGTACCCATTCAGAGCTCGGGGACTCCTCAGGCCCCAGGAACACATCCTCGCCTTCGCTTGGATTCAAACTCGTGACCATCAGTACGCCAGTCAAGCGCGCTACCACTCGACCATGGTTTCACACATGATATGATTTCGGAGTGCAACCCTACACTAAATACATACTTAAAGGACAAAAAAGTAATTTGAAACATATTTATTTTCAAATAGAAAATATGGCTTTAAGTTTTGTGATGTCATATTGGAGGGGGGGGGTAAGTTTTTGTGACAAGAGAGGAAGGGGGAGTGGAAAAATTGTCCAAAATCTGGTCATTTATGGGCGGCTACTGATACATCTTGTTGAATGAATGTTATTGAGCAGGGCTGAACATTACACTTGCTGTATCTCAACACATGATGATTATTGAACTTCAAAATTGCCAATTAAATTCAAAAATGTGTATTGAAAAGGAAAAGATGTTGGTTACAAATTTACGTCTTAGATTTTTAAAAAAAAATCTTTTCTGTTAACCATAAAACTTTTGCTCTGTCAGCTTAACTTATAATTTATTGCAAATCAACTTTAGGCTAATGTACTTTTGACAAGCTAAATATAATTAACCTTTGTTCATTTGAACCTTGTATGATTTCAAAAAGCTGTAATAACTTTGGGAATATTTTCTACAAACAGCTACAGAGAAAACCAGCTGAGATAAATTATGGCATTTACACGATCACCCTGATTTAAACCTGTTTTCTAACCTGAATTTTTTAAAACAAATTGGTCTTTTCCAATGTTAAAAAAATTGGTTGTGTATTCTTCCATTAACTTTTTCTGAGCTAAAATAATCTCATCATAATTAAATTAATGGGTAAAAATTGTATTGATTAATAATTATTCATTAATTTTTAGAAATAAAATTAATAATTAGGAATACAGTTAGTCTAAAAAAAAGAGTTTAAAAAAAATCTTGACAAAGAATTTTAAAAAGCAAGGAAGTTACCAATGATCTCAGCAAACTCCCATTGACCTTTGGTAGCCCTGCTGGTAGCCACTGCCATGCTGTTAACTTTGAACTGCCTGTTGACAGGAACTTCCCAGCTAAGGAATCTAGCATTTCCATATTTAGCTCCCTTTCCAACCTCCACATGGTTATTGGCCCATGACAACCAAAAATAGCGAAACTCTGTCACAAAAAATAATATTTGCCAAATACTTTAGATTCAATGTTTTTCATATCATTATAAAATAATTACTTTTAGGGAATTACAGCAAGATATTTTCTGAAGCTGTTTAAGTTTCTCACAATAAGATACTGAGAATGAACCATTTATTTTGCTCTTTATTCATAAGTTAGCGGGGTCCCACCTGTATCACTTAAA
Organism: Radix auricularia; assembly: GCA_002072015.1. NCBI lineage: Eukaryota > Metazoa > Mollusca > Gastropoda > Lymnaeidae > Radix > Radix auricularia. Next base: position 723,324 of record MUZC01000560.1, on the reverse strand, counting down.
AGATTGACTGTATTTGCTTCACTCTTCACTGCTCCTAGAGACCCATCGCGAATGTAAGACTTGGAGTTGTCCTCAGCCCCGAGACAGATCTCATAAGTCTTACGCTCCACGTCACCATAGATGGCGCACAGTGCAATCTGAGCATCGCATTTGGCTTTTATCTTGAATGTTAGGAAATTTTTGTTGTCAACCGTCACTTCAGGTACGAAACGATATGTATAAGAGTCAGGTGTGAAGACAGAGACAAAACTCTCTGTAGAGGAAATAAAAAGAATTGTCTTCTTAAAGTAATTCATTCAGATAATTATCTATATTGGGTAATAATATATAATATATAAGTCCTAAATTTAAATGCTGGTTCATAGAATTTAAAACCCTTAATTCTAGGCATGTAATTAAGCAAATGACTGACTCTCATTGCTATTTAATGTTATTGTTTATTATTCATGTGCAGGAGCAAAACAAACTTAATTTCAATCATAAGTTTATTGAAGACTTCAGCACAGAAACTTGCGGGTTTAATAATAAATTCAGTTTTCATTCAAGTTTGGTCTAATGTTTAATGGTGCACTGCAATAACTACAAACACCATTTATTGAGTGTCCATTAAATAAGAATAAAATGTAATCAACTAATTATTTTGATTTTTATTGATTTTAAACTAAGGAAAGAAAATTACTTTATCCAAAAAAGGAATTCTCCAAAGAAAATATTTGAGATTAGATATCCATTTAAAAAAAACAAAAATACATGCAGCTTGTTTGGACTCACTGATGGGAGGTAAATCTTCTTCTCCTTCATTGAGTTCTTCCACTTCTAGCTCAAGTCTCTTGACCAGGTGATAGCTCTGTAACAGTACCAGGGCTCTCTTGATGAAGCCAACATATTCTGGGGATAATTATAGATAAATGCATTGATACAACCAAAATAATCTTAGGTGGGTTACTTTAACATTTGAGCTCACAATCCATTCTTTTTAACTTTTGGAAAATTATCCATTTGTGTTCACAACTTTAGCTACAGCTAGGCACAATTAAACCCAGTTGACCTACTTCTTGGCAGAGTTTTGGGACTTATGAGTTCAGAAAAGTAATCAGTGAAAGTCTGTTTTCTGGTGACTCCATCAGCTTGACCTCTAAACCAAAACCTCAGTGTCCAGCGGTCCTAGAGGACATAAAAATGGTTACTTGTGCTACACCGAAGAATAAATTTAAATTTTAAAATCTTCAATTTTGTGATATTTTAATAGATAAATAAAATCTTTTAAATGTGTAACTATCTCTTATATATCTCTTATCTAAATAGTTATAAAATTATCACTAGGTTAGTTAGGGAGAGAGAATCAATGTGTCGGACAAGGTTTTATCACCCATTTATAACAAGCCAAAAAAAATGGTTAGCCGATGATGATTAGAATTTAGTGTTAATATGTGATAAAACCAAACTTAATTTGCTGGGATAAATGCAGCACATACGCAAAGTTATCTAAGCTGCAAATAGGTTTTATTGATTTTATCCCAATCAAGCTCTCTTTTCTGATATTCTAAGTTTGTTAGGAATGACAGCTATGTTCAATTTGTTTTTGTGGGATATTGGCAGGCAGACTGTGTTATTAATTACTTAATGGGCTGATTTGATTGATTGGGTAGGAAATGAATTCATTGATTGGTGAAAGCCTTTTGGTAAACAAAAATGTAAACAGCTTGGCTTTGACATGCATCGTATTTTTATTGTAATGAATAAGGTTGTCAGGGAGATGTACAATGCATTGCAAAGATGGGAATGTTATAGGGATGTTGGTTGTGTTTGAAATAATATAGAACCAGATGTTATATGAGTATGTAATTTATTTGAGCTGTATGGGGAAAATGATGTCAGAGCAGAATGTTATAGAGATGCTGTATATGAAATGATTTAGAGATGCTGTACATGGAATGATATGAGATGCTGTATATGGAATGATATAAAGATGCTGTATATAGAATGATATAGAGATGCTGTATATGGAATGATATAAAGATGTTGTACATGGAATGATATGAGATGCTGTATATGGAATGATATAAAGATGCTGTATATAGAATGATATAGAGATGCTGTATAGGGAATGATATAAGATGCTGTATATAGAATGATATAAAGATGCTGTATATGGAATGATATAAGATGCTGTATATGGAATGATATAAAGATGCTGTATATGGAATGATATAAAGATGCTGTATATGGAATGATATAAAGATGCTGTATATGGAATGATATGAGGTGCTGTATATGGAATTATATAGGGATGTTAGGGAAAGATATATACAAAATATAGCGATGCATGTAAATGTTGTATGAAATTTGACTTTTGGTGAATAATTTTTATTCAATTAGAATTAGAGCTCTATAACTTTGCAGCTTGATTTACAATCAGGCTTATGCATAAAGTGAAATTAAAATGGTCATTGGATCTAATGCTTAGAGCATATACTTTTGCATCAGCAAAGGTTATTTTTTTGTAAAGTTACCTTTGCTTTGGCATTGTTTTGGTCAGAATTGATAAGGTAGGCCATGAATTCTATCCTTCCTTCTTCTGGTCCAACATTATCCAAATCTGTCAGGTTAACAAGGGAATATTAGAAGTGGTAATGTAATCATCTATAACTTATTTATAGTTTAGCAAAGTGCCAACACTCCAATTACACCCGAAAATGGTGGTTTGGCTTAGATGATTTGATTTAGGAAGTAAAATTTTAGTCCCATGCAGGTGTATGAGGCTCACTCATCTATAAGCTCTGAATTGTATAGTTTAAAATGGAATATTAAATAGATGAGACTAAATTATTGTAAAATGGAGTCTAAAACATGGACTTGGTGAGTCTAGAAACTGAATGGGAGAGATATAAGTCTAATTATTCTGTTACACTTTACTGATATTGTATCTTAACTAGCGGAGTCTAATGCTTTGTAACTGGCCTCCTACTCACTCTCTGCCTGTTTGTTGACTAGAATGCCCTTGTATGGGCCGCCAGCAATGTGGTGAACCTGGTTGAAGTTGATATCTTTCTTCTTAAGCCTCTCCATCCTCATCATTGCTCTCCCGTTATTTTTCATGGCTGTCATCACAATTTCTGGGAAAATAAAATAAAATAAAACGTTTAAAAAGTAATTGTTACAGAAATAATTTTTAAAAAGTGGGGGGGGGGGGAACAACTTTTAAAGGGAAATAGGCAAAGATATACATGAACATTTTTCAAAACTATTTATGTGATACCCATTTTCAATGAATAGTTTTAACTATTTTCACTTGATTATTATAGTCAAAATGCTTTTTTTAAATTTTACTATATCTCTGACCTGCAGCACTAAAGGTATAATTATTTGAATGTTTAATTAAATGTTAAGTAATATTTAGAGAAACTCAACCAAAGTTACTTTCAGTTTTTAACTAAGATTGACGTTTGCTAGATACATGTATGTACCTACGTATATTGTTAAGAATAAATGACATGAATGTGGTTTCTGCCACTACCCCTTTAATAAAAAAAAAAAAGGTGTAGGTTCTAAATATTAAATTTTTATTTCTTATTTTTTGTTTAAATGTATCTACCTCTAGCCACTGGTTACTAAGGGTGACAGAAAATACTAACAATGTTTAAGATTCAAGACCATTCAATAATCAAATCATCAATTCTTTACCTGTATTTCATTTGACCTCTTGCAAACCCCGAAGAATTGCAAGGTTTTCAACAACCACAACTATTTCCAAGTTTACGAACCCCCCCCCCCCACGTCTCATCACCAAAATTTAGATACGCCACTGAAAGATGTGGGTTCTTTTAACAAGCGGCGTTGTCATCTCCGATATGGGGAAACGTGATCCAAATATTGTCTTGGTATTGGGGGGGGGGGGGGATGCATAACAAATGTTCAGGCCTTCGTTCATGTCCCGGGGCCAACATAACCAAACTGAAGGAATGTGGGCAGGGGATGGGGCGGCGTGAACTCCATTTTAGGGGGTGGAGTGGGTGGCGTCAACTCTTTGTAAGTTTTGTTATAAATGATTGGGTGACACGCTTTCTTGATAAAACACAATGGTTTGATGCTTGAATGTTTGGGTTTATCTTATCTGTTACAGACGATCCTTCTACATTCAGTTTAGAGTTTAAGATCGATGTCTTGGAGAAACAATGAGTTCTTTACCGACCTGTTTTGTAAGATTAAGCAAATGAAGGGATGGGTTCCAAATTTCCTTTTTTTCTTCAACCATAGCACAGCTTAAATTATCTTATCAGTTACAGGCGATGGTTCTATACAGAAGATTATTACGTCCTACGTTTGTCTATGGTTTGTGTTTTTGTCTAGTCCTGCATTCTTATTAGACATTAGAGTTTTAAATGTTGATATAAAATTGTTGGTTTTCCTGGTTTCTTCAGGCAACCTATCCACGCCCCAATTCCGGAATTTGTATGTGTTAGTTCGTGAATACCGTATAAGTAAGGTGTTTCTATGCTTTTGTCTATCTGAGGGTTGTATTAAGTTACATTTGCGTTGTATTCCTAAATTAGAATTAATTGCTTTATGTATCATTAGTACTTTACTCTTGGTTCTTCTATCCTCTAGTGTTTCAAGGTTTAATGATTTTAACCAATCGTGTTATTCTTGACAGTTTTGAAAATTCTCCAGTAATGAATCTGACAGCTTTTTTTAATGTGTTCTAGTTTATCAATATTTTCTTTGGCGGATGGGTCCGATATGGGCCATCCATTAAGTATGTCACGCTCCAGAAGGGGGTGTAAGAAAGCGTGACAGTTTGTGACAGGGGGAAGGGGGGGGGGGGTCCAGTCATGTGCGACGTCACGGTAAATTATATTAAATTTTTATAATTTTGTTCATTAAAAAATATTATTTTTGCTCGAAAGTGTGACAGGAGGGAGAGGAAAGGGGAAAGTTAAAAATTGTCAAAAATAGCATTACGTACTTTATGGACGGCTCCATACAGAAAAGGCATATTTTAGTACAAGTCTCAACATAGGCCGGTTTAGGGAGTTAGCCTTTTAGTTTTATATCTCCAATTGTCGCGTCTATCAAATGTAAACTTACATATTGACATATTGGGGTTTTAAGGTTGTGCAAAAAAAAATGAAAGGTCATTATCGTATCTGTTACAGACGACCCTTCTATACAGAAGATTATTGGGTCCTACGCTTATCTAAGGTGTGTGTGTCTAGTCCCTCATTCGAATTTGCTGGGTTTGGGATTTTTGGCAGTTTCACCCAGACATGGTACTAATTTGTGGATGCATTTGACAGGTACATTCAGATTTTTTAACAAAAAATAAGTTAGATATAAATTTAGTTTTAAAACAATTCTAACCCAAAACAATGTTTTGAAATCTTTCACGAAAAAAATACATTAAAAAAGAGCTCCCCTCAGTACCCCACATACCACCTCAGTACCCACCATACCACCTCAGTACTCCACATACCACCTCAGTACTCCACATACCACCTCAGTACTCACCATACCACCTCAGTACCCCCACATACCACCTCAGTACTCACCATACCACCTCAGTACCCCCATACCACCTCAGTACTCCACATACCACCTCAGTACCCACCATACCACCTCAGTACCCACCATACCACCTCAGTACTCCCCATACCACCTCAGTACCCCACAGACAACCTCAGTACTCACCATACCACCTCAGTACTCACCATACCACCTCAGTACTCCACATACCACCTCAGTACTCCACATACCACCTCAGTACTCACCATACCACCTCAATACCCCACATACCACCTCAGTACTCACCATACCACCTCAGTACTCACCATACCACCTCAGTACTCACCATACCACCTCAGTACTCCACATACCATCTCAGTACTCCACATACCATCTCAGTACTCCACATACCACCTCAGTACCCCACATACCACCTCAGTACTCACCATACCACCTCAGTACTCACCATACCACCTCAGTACTCACCATACCACCTCAGTACTCCACATACCACCTCAGTACTCACCATACCACCTCAGTACCCACATACCTTTCAGTACCCCACATACCACCTCAGTACTCCACATACAACCTCAGTACCCACCATACCACCTCAGTACTCACCATACCACCTCAGTACTCCACATACCACCTCAGTACTCACCATACCACCTCAGTACTCCACATACCACCTCAGTACCCACCATACCACCTCAGTACTCACCATACCACCTCAGTACTCCACATACAACCTCAGTACCCCCCATACCACCTCAGTACTCCACATACCACCTCAGTACCCACCATACCACCTCAGTACCCACCATACCACCTCAGTACTCCACATACCACCTCAGTACTCACCATACCACCTCAGTACCCCACATACCACCTCAGTACTCCACATACAACCTCAGTACCCACCATACCACCTCAGTACTCCACAAACCACCTCAGTACTCCACATACAACCTCAGTACCCACCATACCACCTCAGTACTCACCATACCACCTCAGTACCCCCATACCACCTCAGTACTCACCATACCACCTCAGTACTCCACATACCACCTCAGTACTCACCATACCACCTTAGTACCCACATACCACCTCAGTACTCCACATACCACCTCAGTACTCCACATACTACCTCAGTACTCACCATACCACCTCAGTACCCACCATACCACCTCAGTACCCCCCATACCACCTTAGTTCTCACCATACCACCTCAGTACTCACTATACCACCTCAGTACTCTACATACCACCTCAGTACTCACCATACCACCTTAGTACCCACATACCACCTCAGTACTCACCATACCACCTTAGTACCCACATACCACCTCAGTACTCCACATTCCACCTCAGTACTCCACATACCACCTCAGTACTCACCATACCACCTTAGTACCCACATACCACCTCAGTACTCCACATACCACCTCAGTACTCCACATACAACCTCAGTACTCACCATACCACCTTAGTACCCACATACAACCTCAGTACCCCACATACCACCTCAGTACTCCACATACAACCTCAGTACTCACCATACCACCTCAGTACCCACCATTCACCATACCACCTCAGTACCCCCATACCACCTTAGTACTCACCATACCACCTCAGTACTCACCATACCACCTCAGTACTCAGCATACCACCTCAGTACTCCACATACCACCTCAGTACTCCACATACCACCTCAGTACTCCACATACCACCTCAGTACCCACCATACCACCTCAGTACCCACCATACCACCTCAGTACTCCACATACCACCTCAGTACTCCACATACCACCTCAGTACTCCACATGCCACCTCAGTACCCCACATACCACCTCAGTACCCACGTCTACTTTGAGTGTTCAACAAACAGCAACACCCGCATTGTACGTACGTTCAATCACGTCACCTTCCCTAGCCCCCCCCCTTTACCCAATATCAAGTTAAATTAATATCCCCCCCACCCAACCAGGTTCATTTTACAAAATGCTGTTGGATCACTACCAAAACAAGCTGTGCCAGTTAAGTCACTAAGCAACAGGTTTCACTGAATTCGATTCGAACTTGGTCAGTCAACACAAAGGCGTGCCTACTATGTGGAGGCGTGCACATCGGCAAAGCGAGAAACAGCCAGTAGTTCCACCTATGAATTTTCAAATCTAAAAAGTTGTTTTCTGATGAAGAACAGAGACTCAAGTTATCAAAGGCGTATACAGTGTGTGTGTTGGAGGGGGGACGCATTTATATATCGATGGGGTACATAGTAATGGTGTATAATAGTGTACAGTGTACATGAAACCAAGAGGGTACGTAGATAAAAGTACATGGTTACATCAGTGGCGTATTCGTAAGGTGGGAACACACTGAAGGAGTAAACATGAAATTGGTGGCAAATAAATAAGAGAATTGCAAGATATTTTGGGCATGAAGGGGAGATAAGGGTTTTTTTCTCTTCTTTTGATTATTTAATTCTGATTTTTATTTTACACTGTATTGTTATTATTATTATTAAGACACATCTTTTTAAAATTTATTTTGAAAATTAATGAAACATCATTTCTTTAAATGATTAACGTAGCTGATGTGTAACCTATTGTCATTTATGTAGTGAGAATGATATGAATGTTTCTTTAATTAATATATGTATTGTTATCTCCATGTGAAGCGCTGTGAGCCCGGCTCATTGCTGGGATACAGCGCTATATAAATTATCATTTTATTATTATTATTATTATTATTATCGCTCTGGCTAAAACGTCATTTTTACCACGTTTTTATTAACTTGCTTTCGTTCGTATTTAGTCTGTTTGTAAGCAAAATTTCAAATTTTCCGACGTAAAATTAAACTACTTTTGATGGTCCTAGAGATATCAACATTTTACCACAGATAGATCTTGGATGACAAAGCATTGTGTTAAAATTTCAGATCGATCTATTGTACCGTAATTAAATTAATGCAATTTTAAAGTTTATCTTTATATAGCATAGCATATGTATTCGTCTGCTATTATTTACATCCACTTGCCACGTGACTTCACGCCAGCCATTGATGAAATCATCCTCGTCCTCTTGTTTAACAGCAAGGGGAGTTCAGTCAGTGACGAAAATTTAATAAGAAAGCAGTCCTAATATGAATTAGTGTTTTTGTTGGCGTTGGTGTTTGTCCATATGTTTATGTTTGTTTGTGTTGTGTCTAAAATGCCTGACCTCCACGTGGATAGACCTGGCAATCCATAATATATGGAAAACAATCAGGCTATTTTGTATATAATGAATTTTTATGTGCAATAAAAGTAATATAAATAAAGAAATAAAATTTTCGGTATACTCTATGATTTTACACTCAGGCTAAAAAGAATAAAATAAATAGAGGTTAAAAAAAGATTTTTATACGTTTTTATAAGTGGACTAAAAAGAAGAAATAAGTTTTAAAAACATACAAGTTCAAGTACATTGATTTACTATGACTAAAAACGTGGGGCGGGTGCTTCAAAATATCATTCTAATTTAGAAATACACCACAAAGATAGGTGTTTGGTATAAACAATTAAAGCTTTATAATTTAGAAAGCAAAAGAGAGAATGAGTGAAATGCATATGTAAAACCTCTTAAGCGCCCGCCCATCGTTTTTAGTCAAACGAAATTAAAGTACGTGAACTTAAAAGTTTTAATTTATTTTCTTATTTTTAGTCCAGTGCAAACCTGTTTGTTTTTTTGTTATTAATCTTTTTTGCCTCTATTTATTAAAAATAAAGCATCATCTTTCAATGTAAATGGCTTTCTTTAAGGTTTCGATTCAGATGTCTTTGAAAAATAAAATGAAAGCTGTTGTTTTTTCAGTCTGTGCGTGTAGAAGGTAATTTTAGGGATGGCGTGCTACTCAGCTGAGTGCAATAAGAACAGGCACGGGCTTGTAAAATGACGTCATTATCAGTAATTGGTGTCAGGTTGTCTTTTGCTCAGTGCCACCTAATTACAGAGTGATGGGGGGGGGGGTCCTCAAAGCTAGCATAATGACTTCATGACACCGTACAATGACATGACACAGTAATGACACAATGACATCAAGACAAAGGAACTGAAGCGATGACCTCATGACATAATGGCATCATAAAATGCACAGTACTGACACATTGACTTCATGGCACCGTGCAAACACAATGACATCATGACAGTTACTGAGACAATTAGACCCAGTAACGATACTGACACTAAAAGACATCATTCATGACACAGCGGCACAATAACAGATTAATGTCGAACTGATACTTACAATAGTTAATCTTTTTTTTAAAGTCACTCTATAATATGTCCTCTAGCATCTAACATCTAACATCTAATATCTAACATCTAATATCTAACATTAACGTGTAACATCTAACATCTAACATTTAACATCTAACATCTCACATTTAACATCTAATATCTAACATTTAACATCTAACATCTAATATCTAACATTTAACATCTAATATCTAACATTTAACGTGTAACATCTAACATCTAATATCTAACATCTAACATCTAATATCTAACATTTAACGTGTAACATATAACATCTAATACCTAAAAAAACTCTACTCGGGGCGAATTCCCTTCTCTCCCCCAAAACAACAATCGATACACCACTATTTTAATTGACCAAAATACGATAATATGTCCCCCCCCCCCCCCACATTTAAGCGTAACAGCTGGCCAGTACAAAGTAAATAGAGTACCGTTCCTTTCGACTGACAGTTCTACACGATTAGCCTATGAAGTTTTTTCACAACTTCAACAGTTGGTCAATCATGTGACCTTGATTTAAGTTCATTCAATGTCCAACTTCTCATTGAACGATCCCCATCTACTGGAAACATACAAGCATAAACACTCACAAGCATACACACATACAAGCATAAACAAGCATACACACATACAAGCATAAACAAGCATACACACATCAAGCATAAACACACACAGTTTGCCGTCCAAACTAACCAGACTGAACACAAAAGCGAACGACTCTATATAATTATTGTCATAGTTCATAATTATCTATGATCTTTAAAACTGTACATGTTTATCTCATAGACTCATTGAAGCATTAAGTAGCATTATAGAGAGTTGATGATAAGGCCTAATAACTCGTCTGTTCAATAAAAAGTTAAACGATTTCTGATAACGAAACTAATGCAGGGGACTTAATATGGAGTGGCATCGAGCTACTCGAATGACGAGATGAGCATTAAAAGGTACGAGATGGAGAGATTGGAGAGAAAAGGAGAGTGGACGGAAATGGAAGATACGAAATGAGAGATAAGAGGTTAGAGATAAGAGGTGAAAGATAAGAGTTGAGAGATATGAGGTGATATATAAGAGGTGAGAGATAAGGGGTGAGAGATAAGGGGTGAGAGATATGAGGTGAGATATAAGAGGTGAGAGATAAGGGGTGAGAGATAAGGGGTGAGAGATAAGAGGTGAGAGATAAGGGGTGAGAGATAAGGGGTGAGAGATAAGTGGTGAGAGATAAGAGTTGAGAGATATGAGGTGAGATATAAGAGGTGAGAGATAAGAGGTGAGAGATAAGGGGTGAGAGATAAGGGGTGAGAGACAAGGGGTGAGAGATAAGAATTGAGAGATAAGAGGTGCGAGTTAAGAGGTGAGAGATAAAAGATAAGAGATAAGAGGTGAGACATACGAGGTGAAAGATAAGAGGTGAGAGATAAGTACAAGAGATAAGAGGTGAGAGATAAGAGATAAGAGTTGAGAGATAAGAGGTGAGAGATAAGTACAAGAGATAAGAGGTGATAGATACAATTGCACAACAGTAGCACTAGGGCGTGTAACAGGCAGAGATAATCCTACAAGTTGTCATGATTCGGACTGATACTTACCCTCTGAGCTGTCTTTGGTCCCCATGATGTTAGTATCGCCAAGAGATGTGTTGAGATGTTGTGTTCTTTAGTACCGACTTTTTTCTCCTTGCGTGTTCAGGAATAGCAACTCATGGATTAATGACGCAGCGTTTGTGTGCCCCTTGTGGTGGCCCTGGTATTCAAATCAACGCTGGGGAAATGGTAAAATGTCGAATTAAATATTACATTTAAATGTATATACTCTCTGTAGCAACTATGTCTAAATAACGTCATGGTAAATTTCAAACAAGACAGTTTTAGGTCAGACAATGGCATCAATGAATAAATAACTTGTTGTGGCCGGGTTGTTGTACATCAGATACCAGATTAAAAAAAACTGCCTCACTGTGACGAACTTGTTGAACTAACAGAAGAAACAGACCCGGACAAAAGCGATTTATCTAATTAATATCCTCTACTAGACTAATTCTGCAAACTCCAAAAGAAAACATAGATAATCTTAGATCAAATTCAATAACAACAAAAGGATCTGCAAGATTTATTACTGGAGAGAGTTCCAAAATCGGCAAGAATGACACCGTTAGTTAAATCATTAAACATAGAAACACTAGAGGACAGAAGAAAACATGAAGATACTATATTACAACACTCGGCTAGACATAGGGATAAAAAACACTTTTTTTACAAAAACAATCAAATTCTCATTCTCCTATCTCGTATTGGGGCGTGGAATGTGTTGCCTGAGGAAACCAGGAAAACCAACACTCCAACAACATTTCAAACTCTAATAACAAACAAAATGCAAGACAAGACATAAACCATGAATAAGCGAGAGACCTAATAATCTTCTGTCGGTGCTTAAAGATGGTCTACGGGCCCCAAAAAAACGGACTTGTGACAGTTTCCCCATCTGGACACGCCAAGGGTGACATGTTTGCTAGGTACTGAAGTTATTTCAAGAAAAATCGTGATGTAAAGAAATGGATTGACATTAAGGTCTTGAAATTTGTAAGTCGTTCAGGGGTGTGAAAAAAAACAAAGTGTACCGATAGGGGTGGGGTGGCACCATACAGGATTGTTGTTATAAAGATTACAAAGTGGGTTTTGTGAACAAAATGTGTTCTATCTATTCTTTGGCAGGCTTTCTCTTTATAATGCATCCAATTAGAGTTTCTATAGTTCGTTGGACCGAGCGAAAATAACTGAATGAAAAATTGCACAGCATCCATTGCTTTCTGTGTGCAAAATTTTATACTCTACTAACACACATATTGTATTATCGGTATCGAAATTCGCTGCGCTGTAATTCAAATCTGCTGCGCGGCGACGTTCAGATATCAGCTTAAAGGGAATATTGAATACATCTTCAGTATTCTTATATTAAATATAGTTTTCACAGCACATTGGGCACCAATTACAACACTGTAAAAGGCGATAATCCCCTATTCGCCTGAAATACAACAAACTTTGACATCTAACTAGGGCTGTGGAAATTAACGATTAATTAATCGATTAAAATTTTAATGATTAAAAATAAATTGATCGAATAAATTCGATTTATTATTTTACATTTTTCGCTACTTACATAATTTTCCCTAGTATTATTATTATTAATTTAGACGTGCATATGTAAATAAAAAGGTTTTTCTTCCTTATTTCTTACATAGCAGAACGAATCTGCTGTGCTACGTCACAAAATTTAGGAGCCATGGAACTTCCGCGACTTAACTGATTTCGCGAAATAATGAATCACAAGTTAACGGGATCTTTATATGCGTTATAAAAATTTAATTTATCGAAATTAATCGATTGATCTATTATTATTTCTCCGATTAATCGAACAAAAAATTAAACAATACCATCCCTACATCTAACCCCTAACTTCACTGCAACACTTTAAACTTGTCAGTATATTAGGATGACTTACATTCTCTGTGTTTCTTTCCCTATGTTCCCTTTCATTTTTCCTATCCTTCAACTGGGTATTTACGTGGATTTTACGTGGTTATTTGGGGCGTTTTTTTTTAAATGGGGTTATTGAGTGGACTTACTAGGGGGTGTAGGTTGCCTTTCACTGGAGTGGGTTGGCTTCAACCAGGGATGTTGGCGGGTCCATTATGATTGTGTTCACCCTGTGTGTGGGTTGTCTGCGACACCGGGTGTTGGGTAAATAATGATTGCGTTCATTTCGGTGGGTGCAGGTTGGCTACAACCAGGGGAGGGGGTATTGTAATTCCCAGAGACCCAGGTTGTTTAACGTTCTGGTGGGCGGACTGAAGATTGTGCTTGGATTAAAACTCTACACAACACGAAAGCAAAGTCGCTGTTTGTCCTGAGTCAACAAACGATAAACCATTTGATATCATCGCCAAGCCCAATGTGACCGCGGTCCTGATATGTGGGCACAGACCGCTCCAGTCTTTGTTTGTTCACTACTTGACCAAAAAAAACTTGTTTAATGGCAGAATGTTGGGCTGAGAGGATTACACCTTTCCAGAACCTTCGACTTGCTGTCAAATATACGTGCATTGTCGCGTGATCAATAAAAACGTATTTTATATTGTAGAAGACAGTTTGATTCTGGCAGGCATTGTGTTATATAATTATAAAAATCTTAAGTCTTCCTGATACTAAAATTACTATCCATTTTTTTAAAAATTAAAACATTAAATCCAATTTATTTCAACGAATTTCGATTAGACTCTATGTACATGTTTTATTTTAAGATTTAAATAGGCCAGAGGTTCCCAAATGCTTCAGATTCTCGGCCTCCTTGTTGAAGCCAGGTTATTTTAAGACGTGTGTGTTTATTTCAAGCAAATGCATAGCGAAAAGCAATTTACACACAAGAATAATACTAATAAAAGTTGTTGCTTTTTCAGCAAATCTAAACAAAACGTTTAACTAAATGAAAATAATTACTAAAATCAGCTATGCGACTCACATAACATACAATTCAACCATGATAAACTACGAACTTGTATCGGCTTAAGCAAATGAAATGTGGGGGGGGGGGGCGCTAAACTACAATAATTGTACAACGTGAAAAGGGGGAACTATTATTAGAGTGATCGGAAGATGGAAGAGGAAAAGGTTGGACTCAGGCAGAAGTCAAACCTCAAGTGTGTGAGAGAAAAGATTGAATTTTCTTTACATGCGGAAAATACTTGAAGGTCGGATGAACATAATGAGGGGATATTAAAGGGGAACAAGGGAAAAGGTAAAGAATATGTAATACCACAAGTAGACCCACATCTCCAAATATTTCCCCAAACTATGAAAGAGACTACAGAAGTAATCAAATCTAGGAAGAACCCCACAGTCCCTAATTAAGTTCCTCATTAAACTTAACATGCAGACCAAATGTCAAGCATAGGGGTGGGTGGGTAATAATTTTGACTCAGGAGGGGGGTACTTTCTGAAAGTGCAGTATAGCGGAGGGCCGTATCATTTAAAATGATTGTATTCTTTAATTCTGAATAGCAAAGTCAACAGTGCGCTCGCCTCACAAGCTGAGGGGCGTGGGATCGAGCCCACGCAAAGCCACAATAAGAATGAAGAACGACTATCACTAAAAAGTCCTCTGTTGACCTGGAGGGGAAATGGGCACCGACAAAGTCTACTTAGCCCCGAGAAAGTTCTAATGGAGACACTTGAACCCCTACGACCACACAAAATAATCATTCTTTAATTAGCATTATATTTTCGCGATTAGCGAGGTTGTTAGGGTGTCATGAAACTGGCTTATGTATAACTAGTCTAATGTGTTGGTTGCTTTGTAAATAATTTTTGCTTCCTCAGCTTCGTAACACAATCTGCAGATTTCTTCTTTCTTTTATCCTCTAAAGTTTGCCAACAAAATTGTTATGTTTCGTTTCATGGCGCCGTTTCAGGCTGTACTACTTAAATATGATCGCCGTTTCATTACATCGATAGTAATCACACTTCTTTCTTGCCTGCATTACCAAATAAATATGTGTGGATCATCCTTCATTAAACATAGGGAATTCTTTACCAATTTTAAGTTTTTTCAGAGGGTTCATGGCTTCACTTAATTTTGAGATGTTTAAATTTGACAGTTACAACGACAAAATTGGCATAGAAATGAGAAAACGGAAAAGGGCGTGTTTACACTGCCTGCACGCGCTTTGACGTGGCGGCCGTTCTTATGGAAAAGGCGGATTTTCTGAATGTCTTGGCGGGCCACACAAAACTCTGTGGCAGGCCGCATGTGGCCCGCGGGCCACACTTAGCACACCCCTTGTCTTGAGATTGCATCCATCCCAGTGGCGCTACCGCCCATGCAGGGCTTTGGCCTGCCTCGCCACCTCTTTCCACTCTGTTCTAACCCACGCCTTTCTTCTCCAAGATAAGATGCCCACTTGCTGTAAATCTTTCTCAACATCATCTATCCGTCTAAGATGGGTCTACCCTTGAGCCGTTTTCCTCTGGGGTTTTGGTGGTGCACCTTCTTTGCTCCTCTGTTATTTGTCATTTTTTTCTAAGTTTCTTGCCCAGTGTAGCCTGTCTTTTTTATATTTGTTTACCTCTGCTATTATCGTGGGATCCTGGTATAGACTGTAGAGTTCAGAATAGTATAGAGCTTGAACTGAATAAATACTAGGAGACTAAAATGTGAATTCAGATAACACAGATCAACGACTGATGCTAAAACTCGTGAACAGTTGCCACTATAAAATCCATGTGCACCAACTTTGTGTTTACTATAAAATTACGGCTTCACTTGCTAAAGAATGTGTATGTCTGCGTATGTCTGCAGGAGTTGTTAAACTTTATAGGGGAAACTAGAAAATTAAAGACTTGTGCAAAGCAGCAACGGTTTCATTTAATTTCAAATACGGTTAACTGATTTTTAAAATATGTTTAAATATAAATATATATAAAGTTTAACAAGTAAAAGTGTTTTGTTGTTATTGTTGTTTTATTAATTGCTAACTTATCAAATTACACTACGAAAAAATATTAAGACTTCAGAAGTAAAGATTGGCGCTTGATGATGAATTGAAAGTAGACGAAATTCAATATGCTTTAATAATGTTCAACTAGAATTAGTCTTTAATGTCTAAAACGTATTAGACCTCGAGACAGACAACACCGGTGAAGAATTTTGAAATAAATATGTTTGCTGAAACCGTTTAGCTTCACAGGTTTGCTGAAACCATTTTGCTTCAGGGGGCTAAAAAAAAAAGTGTATTGAAAGAATGCAGACGTGACCTACTTTTAACATGGCCTTTTTTGCTAGTCAAACCAGTTTTAACAAAAGTGAAAGGTCGAATCGCCCCGAATATAAAATGGGTCACACACGATATACGATGAAGAACTTGTGTGTTTACCTTGCTGGGTGGCTGCGCCAACTATGACATTTGAAGACCACTCATATCTTATGGCTTCTTATTTGCCAAACTATAAGAAAGCACAATCACGGAATAGTGAATGATACAGCCAGTGGCGTCGCTAAGAGGTGCGGTGGGGTGGGCCGCCCCGGATGACACCATCAGGGGGGGTGACACCAAAATGTAAAATTGTCTATATTCCCGTTATTTTGCACTGGAAAACCCCCAAGGAGTTCTATGGGTTACGTCGGGAGGGGGTGACACCATGAGCTACCGCCCCGGGTGACACCAACCCTAGTGACGCCTCTGGATACAGCGTCCTTACCTCACGTTCATGGCCTGTAAGTTGAGGTGCGTTTGATTAAAAGGTGTTCTTCTGTATTCATTATGGACCTTAGTCCCCCTAACACTCCCCAGTGCCCCATCCTTATCTCACGCTTAGACTAATCGATACGTTATTTAAATCCAACTGATAGATTTATCAATACCCCATCCTAATCTAAATGAATGATTCCCCAAATATCATATCCTAATCCCAATGACAGACTCGTCAATATCCCATCCTAATCCCACTGACAGACTCATCAATAACCCATCCTAATCCAACTGACAGACTCATCAATATCCCATCCTAATCCCACTGACAGACTCATCAATATCCCATCCTAATCCCACTGACAGACTCATCAATATCCCATCCTAATCTCACTGACAGACTCATCAATATCCCATCCTAATCTCACCGACAGACTCCCCCAATATCCCATCCTAATCCCACTGACAGACTCATTAATATCCCTTCCTAATCCCACTGACAGACTCATCAATATCCCTTCCTAATCCCACTGATAGACTCATCAATATCCCGTCCTAATCTCACTGACAGACTCATCAATATCCCATCCTAATCCCACTGACAGACTCATCAATACCCCATCCTAATCTCACCGACAGACTCCCCCAATATCCGATCCTAATCCAATTAGTCCACTCCGTGTTGTTGCATACCCCGACCTCTCCTGGTCATGTTTACAGCCAGCCAGTCGATCCACCGGAACGACGCAGTGAGCTGACAACGGTTCTCACACCCCGATGGAAATGCGTAATAAACAACATTTTTAATATTTTTTTTTAAAGTTACCCCCTGTATCAGATCGAGTGTCAAAAATAGCAATCTCTCGGTGCGATTTTATGCCAAAATAACATCTCTGAACTTACTGAAAATTCAAATCTATTTAGTTAATTTAAAATAAATTTGTATAATTTTGAACGTTAAAATTTTAATATCTCAAAATTACAAAAAAATGTGACATAGCCGTTTCTTCACTTGAGCTCTTCGTTTGCATGCTGCATAGAAATACATAGAGATCATCTAAAAAGTAATTAATTTAATTTTAAAGTTCATTCGATCGGTATGAAATTTTGAAAGAATGCATAGTTAGATGACAAAAGTCTATGCGCAAAATTTCAGCCCAAATAGGATCACGGGAAGTGGGTCATTTATTTTACTTTAGTTTTTCCGCGGTTCCACGACAGACAGACAGACAAGGTGGTGAATTTATTATAAGGGATTTAAAAATAAAACCTGGTACAGCCTGCAGACGTGATCCAATATCATTATCATGTGCCCTCTATCTCTTCCTCTATAAATACATCAACAATATCAACTGATGAAGTGCCGGACGATAAGTTCCTCAGACACTATCGTATCAATGATTCACAGGCGATATAAGTCAATTGTTCCGAGTTGAAAACATTAGACAAAAACATCGTTAAATTGAAGTATTTAAAGGCGTAGGTTGATACCTCCGCCCCACGCCCTTTTTAAGCTCAGATCCCGCCATAACCGCCCACCCGAAGAATAACTGCCAAGAGTAACAAGAGACAATGCTAAGACGGGGTTTGATTGCTGCAGTGCTTTAGTTCATATTTTTAACATCGCAGTGTTCTGATTGCGCAATGCTAGTACATATTTTCATATTGCAGTGTTAGTACTTGTTCTGATTGTGACAATGCTTATACTTGTTCTGATTGTGACAGTACTTGTACTTGTTCTGATTGCGACAATGATTTTACTTGCTCTGATTACGACAGTATTTGTACTTCTGATTGTGACAATGCTTGTACTTGTTCTGATTGTGACAGTGCTAGTATTTGTTCTGATTGTGACAGTGCTAGTACTTGTTCTGATTGTGACAGTGCTAGTACTTGTTCTGGTTGCGGCAGTGCCTGTAGATATTTTCATATCCCGGTGCAAGTACAACATGGGAGATTGACCCTAATGTGGAATATGAACATTCAAACATTATTTTTAAGGATAAGAAATTCTAGCTGCACATTTCTAGCCTTGGAAATATTTATTGAGCATGGGGATGGACATCGTCAAGCGTAGGGAATTCTCAACTTAAAGTAAAACAAAAACTTGAGAACCTCTGCGTGGGTTGATGTCTTGCTAACGAGTTTTGTTTGCCTTACGGAGTCAAGATTTCAAAACCTTTGACAATAAAACTCTCCCCCACCACACACACATACCCCACACGATTATAGAAGCGGTCCTCGCTCTATTGTTGTCTGAACTCAATGATTGCAGAACAGACCGCAGCAGATAGCAAACTTCAACAGAGTCGTCTGGAAGGTTTTAGCAGGTTTAGATTTGGTGGGCGTGGCATCCCTTTGAGAATCCCTAAAGGTTTACTTGGCGTTGACCTCTCTCTGGGTCCTTGATTCCCACAGTTCAAGAACTGCTCCAGTTATATAAAAGCCGGGACGAGAATGCCGCTTCCTGTGCGTTGTTACGTCATACAGCAAGTCGATGGCTTTCAATATCGCCTGGCTCGTAAATCTTCGAACAAGTTTTGGCGGTCAAAAGCTCCAGCACAACGTAAAGATAACAGGTTTAGGTTCTTGGGAAATCTAGGCTGTTGAGAACTTTATAAGGTTTCTTCGTTTCTCGCCTACCACCTTCACCTCACTACGACAACGGCGTCCCAGAGATATTTCCATAAACTCATTAAAAATGTACATTTCGCTTGCAAATGCTTTATTTCCTTTAAATTTACTTCTTGGCGTTTATCCGTCCCGTCATACTAAGATTACTAAGAACAAGTTACCTCGATTATGTTTCTGTAAACCCATTAATGCTCCGAAGTAAAAGTGACACAGACCCTCATAAATTAGATGTTCAGAACGTACACTAGGGTAAATTGCCTTGCTTGCTCATATCTATCTATACAATCTCAAATTCGGAATCCCAAACTGGTGATCCGGTAATGTTGTCTGTCAGTTGTGCGTCCATAATGTGTTGTTTGGGGGGGGGGGTGCTTCGAAGAGGATGGTGTTTTGAGGTACCTGGAATCTGGAAGGTTTGGCAAAGAAAGGTCTGTTTGTTGTTTTTAAATAGAGATATAAGTTTATTTCTCTGTTATAAGAACACATGGGAACAGGAAGACATCTCAGACAGACGGACACAACAAGCGACACCGAGGAGGTGATTTATCGGCTTTAAAGTAAAGCTTTGCGAAAAGGAACATAATGTTTATTGACTAAGACGCTTGTCTAATAAGGAAGAGTGTGATAGGTAAGATCAGGACTGATTAGGAAGTTCGGTCGCACTACTCATCTATATATATTTATAATTTTATATATATATA
>MUZC01000560.1:689939-700916 GCA_002072015.1 Radix auricularia | reverse complement strand
GGGCTGTAGCTGGAAGGATGTGGTGGAGCAAGCCACGGATGATAATAATGATGCTATATTAAAGCAGATATACCAAAATTGATGGGTAATATTTAAATTAATAATATTGTTATTTTTTTCGACACACATTACGTTGTTTTTATTAAAAATGGGTTCGATTTATCACTACCCTACTTTCCAGATGCGTTTACATTCATTTTAAAGTTGAATTTGAGACCCAAAACCAAAATAAAGTTATTCCTATTGTGCCTACCCCGTAGCGTAGCACGGGTATTTTGCTCGTATATATATGTGTATGTAATTCACCAGAAATTAGGACAAAACACAAGCCTATGCCAGCAAGCAAGGGTGACAAAAAAAAACTCGCTAGGGGGGTGCAGGGGGTGGTAGCTCAACCGCAGTGCGCATGTCTCGATACCAACAATGAGTCTTGCGTTCACACGCGTTGTTGTCGTTTCTTCGTGCTGATGTTTGTGTCCGTTCGTCCACCCCTCCCGTTTTTTGTCTTTGCACTACTTATGAGCAAGGCAAGTCTGCGACGTATGCTAAGACGCTGGGCGTATCTAGTACACACGCTATAAATAACTTCATTTCAGCAAACACTCTTTCGATAGGCTTTAAATTGTTTAAGAAATTTCTTGTATTCTGAACGCAGTCTGATGTAAACTAAATTTAGGACAATCTGCGCTAGTTCCAAGCTTCCATGGGGAAAAAATGATTTTGAATTCTGTGACTTGGCTCATCATACAGCAGCTAGTTAGGTGGCTCATCATACAGCAGCTAGTTAGGTGGCTCATCATACAGCAGCTAGTTTGGTGGCTCATCATACAGCAGCTAGTTTGGTGGCTCTGGAAGACTCAAGGACTTCCATGGGTTAGGGGCCTCCATACATGACGTCACGTGCCTAGAAAAAAGGGGGGGGGGGGTTCCACGCATATTTGACGATGTGTGACGAGGGGGGGGGTGTGCTTTAAAAAAATGTGGCGACACAACAAATATTTGATTGATAAAAAATTATTTAAGGACGTTTTTAATGGGTTCAGTTGTGTTACTGTTACGATATTAGAGTGCAGTCATACAATAAATAAATATTTAAAAGATACAAATTAATTTGCAACAAGCTAAATTTAAAGCTTTGTAACGTCATATTGTAGGGGGTCTAAGGTTTTGTGTGTGACAAAGTATGACGAGGGGGAATGGGGTGGGGGTAAAATCGGCCAACATGGACGGCCCCTTAAGTCATGAGGGAGTAACACCATGACCTACCGCCCCGGGTGACACCAACCCTATTGAGGCATGTGGTGTCGTGTATAGTTGTCGTTTTTTTTAAAAAATCACTACACAACACAAGTCTGAAAGTTTCACGTAGTGAAAAACGATAAAATTTAAACTATATTTTTTCCACTACACGTAACCCCAATTTCATTTCATTTCGAAACACTCTACTGAACTTGACCTCGGCGTAATTTATTTCATGACTACGTTCAACATCACAGAAGCTAGGTAAAAAAAAGGTCAAGATATCCCCTCTTCATTGAGTTTGGTACCACATCAGGTCGTCTTGTCTGTCTGTAAATTTCTTAAGACTGTCTGGATCAATACTTCCACTAATCGATTTTCGACCCAATTCTATCAGAATGTTGATTTCCGTGAAGATTCAGGAAATGCATTTTTTTAATCCTCACTCGTGCGGTAATTTCACGAGAACCTGAGAACCTATCAAAACACGACCCAAATACCCCGAGATGGATTCCTTGCGAATTAATAAAATATACAAAGATACCTTGTCATTTTGAATTTAGTCGTTTTGTCACCTTTTCGTTTTGAATTTTGTCGTTTTGTCACCGTGTCATTTTGTCACGTTGTCGTTTTGAATTGTGTCGCTTTGTCACCTTGTCGTTTCATCTGACTACCGTGTGCATTGGTTTTGAAGGCGAATACTTCTAGAGGTTTAATAGACTATGAGAATCACGTCTTCACACTTATTCCCAAAATATCCAAATAGTTCAAGATAAATATTTGCTCTAGATTTGAACACCGGTTATTGCTCGGTGCAATTCGACACATTTAAGAAAACCTTATTTCGAAATAAGTTTACACATTTTAAAAATAATAATAATTATTATTATAATTATTTATAATCATAACGAATTAAAATATAGGTGATGGCAACGTTTTGTGCTCTGCGTCTTATGGAGATTAACTCCCCCTCCCCCCCGGAAAAAAAAGAAAACAACAACAAAACAACAACAAAAAACACGGGAATTCGGAATTACATTAAAATTACACCAAACGGCTGAAGATTGACTGTTTAATTAAATTTATTCTTAATTTGCAACTGATAAAAAAATACGCTCCAATGGAAAGAAATAAATTATTGCATTTCATATTTTTTAACAACGAATTATAACACAATTTTTTTAAAAATATTTATAAATTGTAAATTTTATGACTTTATTTTTAGAAGTATGTTTGCTCAGCTACGCCTGCCAATACATATATAATATCGTTAACAAATACCATTAATTAAACCCTTGGAGAGCCAATTAATTTTTAGTCATAGAATTAGATTAACTTCCTTTGATTACGTAATATGCACAGTTCACAAGTCACCTAACAGGCAGAAGTGAAAACTCTGACATTTTGCTGTTTTGTGATTGTTCCATTTAAACTACACATCAGCCTTTCACATCTTGTTCTGGAAATCATCATTCTCAGTGTGTAGTCCTAAATTTAACAGTTGCTCAGACACACACATCCCGCGGGGAGGCCTGTTTCATCAGCGCCGCCCCTGCACATGTCAATGGTAAAACGGCGTGTGACCTATCACTATTAGCAGATCCTGTTTCATATTAACAAATTTAAAGTTTAAAAAAACAAAATAAAGCTAATAATAAAAAATTTGAATATTCTTCTTCAGACTACAGATGCGCCCTTCATGGGCTGGTTTATTATTGTTGAGAGAGGCCCGTCTTTAGAAATGCACGGTTGGGTAACTTGAATGAACGAGATGAATGTGTCTGTTGGACAACTTGAATGAACGGGGGAAAATGTGTCTGTCTGGATAGAGTTACCCTAGAGCCCT
The DNA here is from genome assembly GCA_002072015.1 of Radix auricularia. NCBI lineage: Eukaryota > Metazoa > Mollusca > Gastropoda > Lymnaeidae > Radix > Radix auricularia. The sequence goes on along the minus strand of MUZC01000560.1, from coordinate 697,831 downwards.
AGAGTAATAAAAACTAATAAACCAAAGCCACACGACGACCTCGTTAGCTACAATGAGAAAACGTATTTCCACTTATAGGCTACCAAGGAAAAAGAAGTTGCCGGGCCAATTGTAGATCCTCGTTAGGCTTAAGTCTCTACGATGCAACGTATCCATGATCTATAAAATCAGGAAATACCGTTGAGGAGTTGGTGAAAAAATACACCACTGCCAAGCAGATTCGTGACTTGATAACATTCTATTCGATGATCCAAACACACTGTACTGAATCTAAAGGCCTGTTCACACGTACAAATTTTGATCAAAACTTGGTCGTGTCACAACTTTCAAAATCTTTATACATTAATATTTTTAAAAAGTATGAGTTTTTCAAATAAAATAATGCATGACGCAACAAATTTTGATCAAAATGTGAACAGGCCTTAACACAGCACAACAGGCCTTAGCACAATAGGCTTGGCAAAAGAGAATAATCCAACAAACCTTATCATGACTTGAAGTATTTTATTTGTGCAACAAACCTACTACATGGTCTTACAACAACGGCTTGATATCTGTACAACAAACCTACTTGATATGTGTACAACAAACCTACTTGATATGTGTACAACAAACCTACTTTATGGTCTTACAACAACGGCTTGATATGTGTACAAAAACCTACTTTATGGCCTTACAACAACGGCTTGATATTTGTACAACAAACCTACTCCATGGTCTTACTACCACCACTTGTTATTTCTCCATGCTCCACTTGGCGGTGTACCACCACATGTCACAGTCCCATGTCATTAAATCTTAATTTATCAGCTGCATACATCTACACCACTCCCAGCAGATTGTACTGGCCCTGTATAGTTTCAATATACTTTATAAATATTACATAAGCCCGCAGCTAAGTATTCCACACAACCACTCCAGTCGTGTTGAGTGCTCTACATGCAGCCGTGTTGGGTGCTCTACATACAGCCGTCTTGGGTGCTCTACATACAGCCGTTTTGGGTGCTCTACATACAGCCGTGTTGGGTGCTCTACATACAGCCGTGTTGGGTGCTTTACATACAGCCGTCTTGGGTGCTCTACATACAGCCGTGTTGGGTGCTCTACCTACAGCCGTGTTGGGTGCTCTACCTACAGCCGTGTTGGGTGCTCTACCTACAGCCGTGTTGGGTGCGCTACGTACATCCGTGTTGGGTGCTCTACGAACAGCCGTGTTGGGTGCTCTACATACAGCCGTGTTGGGTGCTCTACATACAGCCGTCTTGGGTGCTCTACATACAGCCGTCTTGGGTGCTCTACCTACAGCCGTGTTGGGTGCTCTACCTACAGCCGTGTTGGGTGCGCTACGTACATCCGTGTTGGGTGCTCTACGAACAGCCGTGTTGGGTGCTCTACCTACAGCCGTGTTGGGTGCTCTACCTACAGCCGTGTTGGGTGCTCTACTTACAGCCGTGTTGGGTGCTCTACCTACAGCCGTCTTGGGTGCTCTACCTACAGCCGTGTTGAGTGCTCTCCCTACAGCAGTGTTGGGTGCTCTACCTACAGCCGTGTTGGGTGCGCTACATACAGCCGTAGTGTGTTCACATTTTGACGAAATTCTTTTAACTCTTGTGCCAGGATTAGGTGTGAATCGAGCAAAATGCTTAGAAATTACCTACAGACAGTGGCCTACCCAAGGAATTTTGGGGAGGGGGGGTTGGTCTCTTTGTGGTGGAGGGGGCTGCATTTTGACTTTCGATATCATGAAATGAGATAATGTACACTCCTTAGGGCCCCCCTCAATGAATTTGACCACCTACCTTAGCTACGCCACTGCCTACTAAACACCAAAAGCCAAGTTTAGTTTTGGCTCTGACCTCATTCCAATTCCAACCAATAAATTATATAAATTATCAAGAATTAATTCCTGAACAGGAGCTCAAGCTCAAGTGGAAACCTGGATCTTACACAAATTTACCATATTACATAAGGTGTCAGATCTCTCACCTACGCCGCGCAGTAGTTTAGTCAGAATTGGGGCAGGTGGTGGAGTTGGTGTATGGGCTTTGGGAAATCGATTAAAATGACGGAACTTCATTGATTGGAGGCCGAATCGATCTCAATCGACCGCAGAAAAGACAACTGCAGCCCACCTGGAACATTTCCACATATTATACATTAAGATGTATTAAGATGTTTTAGCACAGCTAAAACGGTGGGTTGAGCATTATCTGGAATTGTATTCAACAGTTACCACAGTCTCCAGCACCGCTCTAGATGACATCCCAGATATGCCACTCATGGAAGAACTTGATGTCGTGCCCACACAGGAAGAGCTGAGCAAAGCAATTGACAGTCTAGCTTGTGGAAAAGCGCCTGGGAATGATGGAATACCACCAGAGGTTCTAAAGAGTGGCAAGACAGCTTTACTCCAACCATTGCACGAGATTCTGTCCCTCTGCTGGGAACAGGGCTACATCCCCCAAGACCTAAAGGATGCAAATATAGTGACACTATATAAAAACAAAGGTGATAGGAGTGATTGCAATAATTATCGCGGCATTTCACTCCTTAGTATTGTAGGAAAGACCTTTGCCCGCGTTATACTAAAACGTTTACAAAGCCTAGCATCCCGCGTCTATCCAGAATCTCAGTGTGGTTTCCGGTCCGGTCGTTCTACCATAGACATGGTGTTCTCCATACGACAGCTCCAGGAAAAATGCAGAGAGCAGCAGATGCCACTATACATTGCATTTGTGGACCTTACAAAAGCCTTCGACTTAGTCAGTCGCAACGGGCTATTCAAAATACTGGCAAAAATTGGATGTCCCCCTCACCTACTTGCCATCATCAGACAGTTCCATGAAAATATGCTTGGCACAGTGCAGTTCGATGGAGCTAAGTCAGAGGCCTTCCCTGTCATCAGCGGAGTTAAACAAGGTTGTGTACTCGCACCAACACTCTTCGCAATATTCTTCTCTGTACTTCTTCGATACGCATTCAAGGATAGCAGTGAGGGAATCTGGTTACATACCAGAGCTGATGGAGGACTTTTCAACACTGCCCGCCTCCGAGCCAAGACCAAAACGACGGATGTCCTAATTCGAGAGCTACTATTTGCGGATGATGCGGCACTAACAGCACATACAGAATCTGGTTTGCAACAACTCGTGTCAAGCTTCTCCAATGCCTGCAAAGAATTTGGTCTGCAAATCAGCTTGAAAAAGACAAACATCATGGCCCAAGACACTCGACCTCCTCCTACCATAAATATCGATAATGAAAACTTGGAGGTTGTGGACAGCTTCACCTACTTGGGATCCAAGGTCTCCAATACACTGTCCATTGAAGAAGAAATAAACAGCAGAATTGGCAAGGCAGCCGCAACAATGGCTAAACTAAATAAGCGGGTCTGGCAAAACACCAAGCTAACGGAGAAAACCAAACTGTGCGTCTATCGAGCCTGTGTCATCAGTACACTACTATATGGGAGCGAGACATGGACCACTTATACATCACAAGAGCGTAAGCTTAACAGCTTCCATTTGAGATGCTTGCGCCGCATCCTTGGTATTAAATGGCAAGAAAAAGTGCCTAATAGTGAGGTACTAACGCGTGCCAATACCCAAAGCATGTTCTCAATTCTTAGTGAAAGACGCCTGAGGTGGCTAGGACATGTCAAAAGAATGAGCCCCGGCCGCATCCCGAAGGACCTCCTATATGGTGAACTTGCTTCAGGAAAGAGGAAAACAGGTCGCCCACGCTTGCGATTTAAAGATGTCTGTCAAAGGGACATGAAAGCAGCCAAAATACATACAAGTGACTGGGAGTGTAAGGCAGAAGACCGATCTACGTGGCGCACAGTTGTCAAAGAGGGCGTCATAGTAGCCGAGGAGCGAAGAATGGAGGAGGCTGCAGACAGAAGAGCTAGGAGAAAGGCCAAAACATTTGGAAGCACAGAACTCGTGTGTAAAAACTGTGGCAAAGACTGTCACTCAAGGATAGGACTGCACAGTCACTCGAGGAAATGCAACCCAACCCAACGGTGATGCACCATCGTCTCGCGAGACGGAAGGATGCCAGACAGACAGACATACATTAAGATGAAGACCCTAACAAGGGTCAAGAATATCAACCCAAGCGTCAACAATATCAACCCAAAAATCAACAATAGCAACCCAAAGATCAACAATAGCAACCCAATGATCAACAACATCAAACCAAACGTCAACAATAGCAACCCAATGATCAACAATAGCAACCCAATGATCAACAATAGCAACCCAACGCTCTACAATATCAACCCAGGAGTCAACTATAGACTATAGGGATTGCTATACTATAGCAATCCAGGGTCAAAGATATCAACTCAAATGTCAACAAAAGCAACCCTGGGGCCTGGGGTCAACAATAGCAACCCAAGCGTCAACAAGAAAAACCCAATGCCCAATGGCAATGGTCAATATTATAATTCAGCAACCCAAGGGTCAACAACAATAGCAACTCAAGGGTCAACAACAATAGCAACTCAAGGGTCAACAATAATAGCAACCCAACGGTCAACGATACTGAAAATGTCAATAGAAATCCGAAGATAACAGTAAATTACAGCATCCATGCAACGAACACCCAGAAGTCACTAACAGTATCACGCTAGCCTAACCCTACCCAGCAACCAACTGACCAACTCACGTGTGTTTCCTTGTCCTCTAAGAATGTCGGTAACCTGGCGTCAATGCCGAGATATCCACTCCAATGCCAATGTTATCATCCCACCAGGATTGAGGCATAGAGGAAAAAAACAACAACACACACTCACACACACGACAAGAGAGCTCTCTGTGACAGATCTCTGTGACAATGTCGTCGGCTGTTATTTTGTTACGAACGTGTCCGCTCAGCTGAGCGAGCGTGCTACACACAACGCCATTGGACGGAACTAGTCGCCACTCTCTTCCCCAGCTTATCCCGGTGAACCACCAAACGGTCTGCGCGGGAATTCAATGGCGGGACTGTCAATGGGGGCGGTTTAAGGGGGGAAAGGCGGGAGGGAGAATAATAAAGACGCATTCAATATCCTAAAACCTTCCCTGAGACAAGTGGGCCGGCCATAAATGACGTCACGCACCTTTGGAAGAAGAAAAAAACAAGTGTGACGTCAAAAATAGAAGAAAAAAAAGCGAAACTTAAATAAAAGTCCCCCTTCAATCCAAGGATTCCTCGGGTTACATTATATATAAGTAAATAGGAAAAGACGTAAACAGACAGGGTAAGGGTTAGCCTGACAGGACGTAATAAAACAGCCAACGTTTCGGCAAAGAACCTTCCCCAACGAACAGACAATACACAAATAAAACGAATATAAAAAATAAAAACTTAGCTGCGGTGAAATCCAGAGTCAATTGACGCTTACTGGTTGCTGTTCTGACTTACTTGAAGGGATGACTAAGGATGCCTATTTATTGACTCTCGGTGTCAGGTGTCTGCTACACCTAGACGGGGGCGGACTGGGCTTCTCCGTCTGCAGCCTGCTGTATTTTCTGGATTTGCTTCCATAGCCTTTGGTAAGCCAAGACCATCTACAAGGCAGCAGTTGTTTTTTGGCAAGTGATGCAGCGTTCACATGCCACAGCTAAGGGTTCCGCCGCTTTTCGCCCATTTGGAGCTGGGTGGAACTCGGGGACGCCCTGGGCCCCGGGAGCAGGTCCATGGCTTCCCATGGATTCGAACTCGTGACCATCGGAATGACAGTCGAGCGCGCTTGCCACTCGACCACCGCGGCCCCGTATTTCAGTTGATAAATACATGCACACAATAGAAACTTTCTGGGTCTCGTCTAATTGCAAAATTTGTTCAGGTTGTCAAGAAAATATATTATGAATAAAAATTTATTTAATTCATGATTACTACTTTAGGAATGCGCATTCACAAACAAACTCATTTCGTTAATGAGAAATTAGGTAAGGAAAAATTATTGAAAGAAGAGTAAAATCAGCTAAATACTTTTCAGTCATACTTGATTGCACACCTGATCAAAGTCACCAAGAACAGATGTCACCGACAATGCGTTATGTAAACCCAGGAGGTTGATATTCTGCAGTACCTCATGAGCACTTATACGTTTTCTAGAAGTGGAAGAAAGTACTGGGCAACAACTGCTTGAGATCTTACTATTGGAACAGACAATATTGGGGTTAAATCTTTTTTATATCTGCTGTCAAGGATACGACAACGGTGCGAACATGATTGGCGAAGTGAGGCGTACAAGGACGTCTTTTAAAATAAAATCCCAGGGCATTTTTTACCCTTTTTACCCCGTCACAGCTACAACTTGCTGCTATCTTATATTGTAAAAATATGTCCTGATGCAATGAAGTTGTTTGAAATAATTTAACGAAACTATATTTTATTTTCTGATTCAACAAAGCGATGGGCTCTATTTTCCAAGTATATTTGTAAATTGTGCCAGGCGCCGTGGCGCCTGCGGCGCCCCCGTTTTTTGGGCGCCTACGGCGCCAACCTTTTTTTTAAAGACCAACTAACTTGTCCTTTTTTGATAAATACGAATTATTAAACTTTATGAAATGTACGCAAAGTATTTATTTAATAATAATAATAGGGGTTGTATTTTGCGTACCGATGCACACCAAACAATGACGTCATCCTATTAAATATTTTTACAGCGCTCATCAAAACACGATTTTTCAACTAAACTAACTGCTGTAGACTGTCGTACATCGCTTCTGTAGCGTTTCAACTAAACTAACTGCTGTAGACTGTCGTACATCGCTTGCGTTAGCGTTACGTTACAAACCCACACCACTGGGCTATTATATATATTAATTTTTACGACACCATTTTGTGAAACAAAATTGGAAAGCCGTGTGGAAATCGATAATGTAGTGCGATATCAAGCAGGAGAAATCTATGATGCACTTTCCAAAGTACCATAGCAAGTAGTGATACAAAAACTTGAAGTGAAGCAGAGTATTTGTGCAAACAACTTAAGAACTTCAATTTTATTGTTTCAAATGTTTGTTTTTTTTGGTACGACATTTGTTACAATTTAATTACATCAGCAAAGAATTACAAAATATTTCTGTCATTCTAGTAACTGAGGTCGAGAGCATGAAACATACTTACTAATGGTGGAAATCTTACTGAAATCTCGGTTTTGAAACGTCGATAGCATGTGCACAAGAAATAGCCACAGACATAGAAGTTGAACCCATTTGAACCCAGTTGAAAAAGAAATAAAACAATTTGCAAAGAAGGAAAAAATGAAAGATTTGTAGATGGACAAGAAAAAATTAGCACAGTTTTTTTAAACCAGGTTCTTGAAATGCAATCATGTAATGGACATGACATTTGAACAAATACAAAAGCATCATGACTCATTTTGGATATCTTTATAAAATTTCATCATAAAAATAACAATGATCTACTGAATTGTTATATGAACCTCAAGAAAAGCTCACAGACTGCGAAGTCAGGATCTTGGTGTTTTCATTCTTGCTGAAGAGTTGCAATCACTGAGTTCCATAATTCGTGCAATCATCTACAACGATCCTGTTATTATTTTGCAGAAGGAAAAAAAAGCGTTATAGTGACTTTCTAAACACACACATTGCATGTCATTCGAACACTTCCAACTATTCCAGTCACTTTGGCTTCCGAAAAAAGAAGCTTTTGGAAACTAAAACTTATTAAAACCTATATTGGATAAGCAATGATTCAAGATCAGCTCTGATGCTGAATTATTTTGAGACTGATGTTGCTAATGATCTTGATTTGCTTGTAAGTTATAAAAATGAGGTGGAAGTATAGAAAATACAACCAAACCGACGCTATTGTATATAGTGTATATTGTTAATTGTACAATATATACATATATATATATATATATATATATA
>MUZC01000560.1:637399-667229 GCA_002072015.1 Radix auricularia | reverse complement strand
AAAAAAAAAAAAAAAAAAAAAAAAACAAACAACTTTAAAAAATAAGGGTAAGCTTTATTATATTTTTATCTTCCCATCTCAATCACCGCCCCCACTAGTGTTGTTTTAGTCCCAGGTCCTATCCTAGTTTCAGTTTTTATTTCGTTTTTTCTGTAATAATTTTATTTTTAGTCTAGTTTTAGTTTTAGGCCCAATTTTAGTTTTCGTTTTAGTTTTCGTCGACTAAAACTAAAACACCAGAGTTTTAGTTTTCGTCTTATTCCTTTTAGTTTCACTTTTAGTTTTAGTCTTGTAAACACCAATAACTAATAACATCATTGTTCATTACCAATTGTTGAAACAGATTGAAGCATAATAATAGTAGTCACAGAGATGACAGCTCCATTCACTCAATTGTCACATTATAAGTCACATTATCACATTGTGTTATGTGCCAATGCCATGACTCGATTTTTGACTATGTTGTAGACTAGCAGACTTGCAGTGCATGTACAAAAAAAAAACCAAAAAAAAAAAAAAACGTAATAACAATAAGAAACCAAAAACGTAAGTCAAAATTAAAACAAATGTATTCATTCTAAGACCTAGAACTCTGAACTAACTAAACTAACAATAGTTCAATTGAAGAGTGAAGACTAAACGTCAAAACAAATGACTGACTGTTCAGCTTAAAAGAAAGACCCGTTTTTCAAGACTCTGATTAGTCCTGTTTCTTTTCCCAGTAGTTAAATCACCACAAAGAGAAAAACATTCTCTCTACCTAAGCCTCCGAAGCTGATACATTCAATATATCTGAAGCCAATGGTGCATGCAACGGAAACGTTTTTTGAACGCTCTGTGATTGCCAGTAGCTTAAACCATTGCCATCCTCACTGACCGCTGTGGCAGCTTCTTGAATGTGCAACAAATAATCTGTCAGTTTGTCTTCAGGCCCACGAACTGCAGATATAATATAATATTAGTGATGGGTGTGGTGTTCGCAATGTGTAACGTCAGGGATTTGAGAGGAGGTCCAGATGTAGTCAGGACTGTTGAACCAACGCTATCAGGAGACGCAGTTGCAGTGATATTTCGGTTAGGAATAGGCTGACCAGCAGCTGAAATCACTTGACCAAGCTATGCATTTACTGCGGCTGCTGCTGCTGAAGCAGTTTCTTCTCGCAACACAAACTGTTTTGCTGCATTTAGAAGATGCTCTTTTCCTGAAATGAACAGTGCTGACACAGTTGTAGGATCAAGCAGGCAAGATTCAGGTTTAGGTTAAAAAATATCAGACTCTGGTTCCAACGCAAACTCAAATCGTCGCCTCAAACCATCAAAAAGGTGACTGCTATCTCTTTTAGTGATGCGTCCAGAGCTTGATCAGACTGTGCCTCAAGAAGATGATATTCTATGTCGATAAGTGCTGGAATTACTGATGACATAACAACTTTATCGCCTTCGAGTAAACGTGTATGTTCAGCAAATCGCATATTTAATGATATTTACTATTTTAAAAAAAACAATTATTTAAAAAAACCTAGATTAGGACTATTTTTTAAATAAAAAACCTAGAAACCTAGACGAGGTTAAAAAAAACCCCACCTAAATCTAGTTGAAAAACCTAGCGCTGGCAGCACTGGTTATCGCCCAGTTGATGCGCATGCGCGATCATCAAAGAAATCAGATGTGTTCTAGGTCATAATTCATAATAATTTCGTAGAATAGTTAGTTCGCCCGCAGTACCGGACAAGAACGATAAATGGGGATTTTAGTTTTTATTTCGTTGGGGAGTTTAAGTTTCAGTTTTTATTTATTCTTTTTTCTACCAGATTTAGTTTTCGTCTAGTTTCAGTCTTGCTGCTAATTTTAGTTTTCGTTTTTATTCTCGTTGATGAAAAGTCAACATTTTCGTTAACGAAGGTTTTAGTTTTAGTTTTCGTCGACGAAAACAACACTAGCCCCCACCCCGCACACAGACACCACCCCTTTCCCAACCTTGATCAGAGTGAGTTATCATCACTAATCAGTCAGTGTACACACTGGTTAGAATTCTGCCGGTGTTGGTGAGTTACATAGTGAGTTAGAACAATGGACATCACAATTTCGTGGTTCTTCATTTTTCTGCCTGTGCAACACTTAAAAGCTGCATAACAACTCAAATTTGCCTCCACCCCCCAAATCCTAAAAAAAAGGTAATAATAATAATAAACGAAAAAATCTTTCGCTTCGCCACTGATGCGATTGTGGGATGTATACTGTTTTCCTTACTTACTAGTAACGGTTTAGTTTTCTTAAATTCTTAAGAAGAATGTTGCGTATTTTGTGGAATGTTTCCATGTAAGAATGTTACTTGTTAAGAATGCCTGGATGGTAAGTTTTTTTTGGTGGTAAAAAGGGGGGGGGGGGTATAATCAAATGGGCTTGACGGAATCTTCTTAGAAGTGTTGTCACATTTTTACCTATTGTGTTTGGGGGAGTTCGGATTACGTCAGTTTAGAGTCAGCTGATCGGCTTTCGTTTTCGGACTTCGGACTCCGGGAAAGGGGAGACACCAACATTCCCGTCTCATCGACACAACCACCAGGGACAGAGGTTGTCGGACGTGGTTTTAACATACTTACACGCTTACAAACTTATAGCTTGGCCGTTAAGTCTGGTAACAGGATTATTACCCATCCATTCATTTGGTCAGTGCTTGAGGTGGACAGTCTGGCCATGTTTCAACTTTTTTTCAGACACGACTATAATTCTGACCCCCTCCCCCCCCACTCCCCGTCCCAGACCCTTTTCCAAACGTCTTCCTCCTGACTGCGATGTGAAGTAATGAGGCGGCGAGCAGGTCTGTCGTCTGGTGATGAGTATCTGACATCACACCTCCGGACGACAGGGGGAGATTATCACGTCCTTATTATGGGGAGATAATGACACGACACGCAAGGGGACTCACTGGTTCTCTTGGCTTGTTTTTTATCCTACTAAAGGGCCAATCTTAGATTGTTGTTGTTTTTGGATGGGGAGGGAGGGTTCAAGGTGGACATGGGGTAAAGTGCAAGGGCAAGTTTGAGGGGGTGGGGTAACATTACAAGCAATACACGAACTCAAACACAGTGTCCTATACCGTGTCTGCTATCGTGTCTTGATGTGTCTCAGATTTCTGTACCCGTGGCTTGTGACTGGTGACAGAAATAATACGAATCTCTTGTGTAGAAAGAATGGATAGTGGTGTCACAGCGGGGTGTGTCCCCGATGAAGTACCTCAAGTCAAGTTAATTAACTCTATGAGACTTTTGTTTGATAACCTATTGGGAACTTGTGTAGTTTTTGTGAGGTCCCGGAAAGTCAAGTATTGTCACAAGTGTCAAAGGCTTGTAGCCTAAGGAACTCTTTAAAAACTTATTCCAAGAACTTCTAACTAGCACCAACATTTATAGTGACAATATGGCATGGGGAGTCGTGATAGTTTGGGTGGGAGGGGTGAATTGGTAGCCAGGTGCTCCAAACATTCATATCGCCTTTTTATTTTCCTCGATTCCTGTATATTAAGATATAGTTTTAAAAAATTATAATATCCGGAACCAGGAGCCTATTTGATGTTGGCTTTGCAGAAGTCTTTGGGAGAGAAAATTAACTTAAATTTTACCAATGCCAATGGATAGGGGGGGTATATATTCTAATATATAATTAGAATGATATATTAAGATAGATATGAGATTTAAAACAATTACATTTAAAAACTACACACTTTTCTAGTAAACCCTTTGCTAGGAGAAAAAAAAACAACAAGAAACTTATTAAAACTCTCCACCTTTCTGTCCTCTGATATTTCAGGATGGATTGAGTTTCCTTGGACAAAACCATGGCAACCGGCACACCGCACAAAAATTGAGTCTCTACTCTAATAAAAATTATAAAATAATATAAAAATTATTAAATCAAGATTAGACACAAAACACGGATAACTTTAGGGCGCAATAATCTTCTATTTAGAAGGGGCGACTCTGATATAAAAGATAAGATAAGGCAGACACCATTTTTGCAGCGAATTTATTATGTTTAATCAAATATTTAAATCATATTGGATATGTTGCTATCGACACTTCATTTCCTAAGTTCAAAGATGTGAGACCGGCGGGGGCATCGAAATTAAAAGGGGCGATTTTATTATTTTTTTTTTTTACAATTTTTATTTTTAAAAACCAACTGCGGAGAATCTTAATTTTTTTTTTTTTAAAGTTTGCTACCAAAAAAAAAAACAAGGTTTGCGCCTCTATTACGTACAAATAAGTTTAAAAAACAACAAATCAGCATTCGTTCGAAATGTATTCCCGTTATATATAAACAACAGTGTCCCAGTTGGTCAAACGTCATACATAAATAGATTTTGTTAAAAATTATAATGAAGACTTGCTCTGATAATTACATCACGCTTCTCACATCAGCTTGCCAGGTAACGGAAGGGATAGGGACCAAATAGGGAACACTGAACTAACCAAACCAAAACCAAAACGCTGTGAAACTGTTGCCAAAACGTCGCCGGGCCCTAAAAATGAAATCGGATGATGATTTTTTTGGCAATGCCTTACGGTGATGACCATCAAAAAGAGCTGAGCGCCAAGGGCGTTGATTATTTTAAACATAATTACGTTTTGAAACTTGCTGAACTATTTTAACCGTTTTGTTTTTCCGTTGTTTCAATTTCCGATGAGTGAGCCAGGATTAAAAATGAAAAGGGTTTTGGAACACCTCTTCGAATCCCCGCTGCCCATACCCCAGAACCCACACAATGCTTGACCCACGCCAGGGACAGGTGGTCGCGGTGAAGGGGGTTGGGTTAGTTCGGAAGGGGGGTAGGGGGGCTGCACCTTCCCGTCTTTTCACTTGTTTTGTTCTTCCAACCCCGCCCCCACTCCCCACCCCGCCCCGCGCGTGTCATTTCCTGAGATGCTGAGGGTCGCCCGGTGAACAAGGGACACTACTCCGATCTCAAACTTGTCGGACGGTCGGTCAGTCTTGTAGGAGTTATTGGCTATTGGTGTAACATGTTGTAGAGATTTATCAAAGTTCGTGGAAATTTCAGGCAAGTATCTACTTTTGTTGTTTTGTAATATATTTTGTAACCAACTACAATCTATTCACTTGTATCTTCCGGACCCACTGTCCTGGTTGCAGTTCTGCGTGCTATTGTTTTAAATATGAAATTTGGATGATATTTCATTATAAGGCGAAATTCAAGAGAAAAAAAAAAACAGTAGCTCATTTAATGGTTTTAATTGTATAAGTTCTCTAGTCCTCTCTTGTGCGTTTGGGCTAGGCAGCTGTTTCAGTCCTTATAATAAGTTATAAACTACCCTCTTTCGTGCAGTCGAAAATTTATTTTAATTGTATAAGTTCTCTAGTCCTGTCATGGATGTTTGGACTAGGCAGCCGTAACAGACCTTATAATAAGTTATAAACTACCCTCTTTCGTGCAGTCGAAAAGTTATTTTAATTGCAGTTGGCCACGCGGCCAAGATGCATTGTGTGCACAAAGTCTGGACACATACGAACGTTAATATTTCATTTATTTACTTTATTTTTCATTCCGAGATCGAATGATGGCTCGGTCTAAAGAAGACAGAATCGAATCGGTTCTCTTGAGTGGACGAGAATGGTGGCTCTGTCTAAAGAAGAAAGAATCGAATCGGTTCTCTTGAGTGGACGAGAATGATGGCTCTGTCTAAAGAAGAAAGAATCGAATCGGTTCTCTTGAGTGGACGAGAATGATGGCTCTGTCTAAAGAAGAAAGAATCGAATCGGTTCTCTTGAGTGGACGAGAAAGACGGTCTTATAGAAAGATCGCCATTGAATTTAACCCTTCGGCACCCTGATTGATTGCAAAGCTGAACCATTTGAGAGAACGCATAAAATATAATCAGTTAGATTGCCGAAATCGATGGCGATGTACACCTACTCAATCAAGTTCACCTGAATTTAGCAAGGCGCATCAGATTAAGGCATTGTAAATAATGGAAATCATATTAAAAATACAATTCCATAAACATTATAATTAAACAAGGTTGTTTTGTTCTATGAAAAAAAACATTCGTATGTACCCAGACTTTGTGGACACCCTTAATTTGCATGTTGTTTAGGAAATGGTGGTAGATCTAGTTAGCAATTGTGCGTCAAGGAGGGTTTCGGGAAGTAACCAAACTCAAACAAGAGAGGGGAAGTGAGTTGGGGGTGGAGGGGTGGGAGAAGAAGAAACAGAAATAGGTATTAGATCTACTGCATTATGTAGTGAGTGGTTCTGTGGTGCAAAGGGATAGAAATTGTAAATGTTATTTTTAAGCCTTTTTAAAATTTATTTTTAACATTATTATTTTCATTATTTTTTTCTTTGCAATTTATTTATTATAAAGTTAACAATATAGACTCTTTTATTAATTTATTAATCAGGGGCGTAGGGTACAAAATGCGCAGGTAGGTAAGGGTAGTAGACAAGTATTTGCGTACATTGGGTGGGAGTGGGGGGGCCAAATGAACGATCACTTATCCCAACTGTGGTTACGCCCCTTATCAACGCACGTCAGTGTGTCGTCTCAGGTGTTAATGGCAGGCGTTTGCTCACACATCGAGTGTGGAGTTTAGGGCCTATGTACACAACTTACCACGCCACGCTTTGTTTATCCCATGTGACCTTTGGCCCCCTGTCACCGTGGCTATTAAAATATAACACCCCGAGCGGTCGTTGCTGGCAAACATAACGCCGGGAACTTCTCTTGGTGCTTAAAGATTGGCTCCCAGTTTATAGATCTCTTGACCTGTGAACAATGAGCGGAGTCAGTGAGTCGGTGAGTCTGTGAGTCAGTGAGTCTATGAGTCTGTGAGTCAGTGAGTCTATGAGTCTGTGAGTCAGTGAGTCTGCGAGTCTGTGAGTCTGCGAGTCTGTGAGTCAGTGAATCTGTGAGTCTGAGAGTCAGTGAGTCAGAGAGTCTGTGAGTCTGTGAATCTGTGAGTCAGTGAGTCTGTGAGTCAGTGATTCTATGAGTCAGTTAGTTAGTGAGTTTGTGAGTCTATGAGTCAGTGAGTCTATGAGTCAGGGAGTCTATGAGTCTATGACCTATGAGTCTGTGAGCCAGTGATTCTGTGAGCCAGGTGTTATAAGTTTGTTTTATATTCTAATATCAAGGTATCGCGTTCTTTACTGCTTGGACACGAGATATCGCCTCTTTACTGTTTGGTCATCCCCCTCCCCTCATACACACATATTTTGGTTTACTATTTCTATTACTAGTAATATGGTTTCACGCTCTAAAATTTGATATAAAATTTTTAATTTAAAAGGCGAAATCTAATTTTATTGGGAAATGCAGGATCTTTTTGTTTTTCCCGTAATTAGAATTTAAGAGTTCTCCTGCCTCGAAAGCCCCAGTACTTTTCTTTTCCCCCCCCCCCCCTTTATGTATCCCGATTAACCTGTGTCGTTGACAGGGTTACGTTATCACGTCCTCATTACTAGCCACCAGATTAACCTTTGATCTTTTAATACGCCAATTACCAGCCAATCAAGGCCGCTAGATTCACAGAGATCACAGTCGCTATGGTTCAATGTGGCGGATTACGTCGCACCGATGTGTCCGGAATGCTGATTGGCCGATTGAGTTTGTCTTTACAATCCATTGTGAACTCACTATCCCAAGGTTCTCACGGCTTGCTATGTAAATATCAAAAGTTAGCCGTAGCGACTGAGTATAATCACGTTTAGATAGTATTCTTGTTAGTAAGGGTGAATTACGTGCAATGGATCTCAAAGCGTTTCCCTGAACAGCCAGACATTGTGCTCGAGTCCTTGTTAAAATGATAAAACTTTTCGACTTGCAGGACATGGTTCTTTGAATGTATAATGTAGGACAGCGCTTCTCAAACTTTTTGGTTTGAAGGACAGGCAGAAATGTTTCCATTGCACCAGTGACCGGTGAGCTCTTTCCATTTTACTATCACGTGGTCTGACGTGGTGGCGAAATGTAATTTATTAATTTTATTTTTTTAAATTTTGTGTGTTAATTGACGAAAAATTGACACATTCTCTAGGGTTAGTATTAATGGTTTGAAATGGAGGATTATAATTACTTTTTTTCTTTCCTTTCTTGATAACTTTTGTTGGACTGGCAGCGGATGGCCCACGGATCAGTGTGATAAGACAATGCGATGGTCCAAAGCAGAATCAGAATAATTGTAATCACTTATCAGCTGTAGATCTATGTCTTGTTTTTCAAACAGTTTTTAGGTGTTTCTGTCAAACACATTTAAGGCCATGCATCCCATCCCACGGCACATAGTTTTTATTTGGCCCTCAATTTTGCATTGACGCTACATTGACGGTCGATTTGGTTAAAATTGAGCTTAAACTTTTTATAACAGTTATTTCATTGAGTCAACTTGTCATTGACAATGCAGTCAACTAGTCATTGACAATGCAGTCAACTTGTCATTGACAATGTAGTCAACTTGTCATTGACAACGCAGTCAACTTGTCATTGACAACGCAGTCAACTTATCATTGACAACGCAGTCACCTTGTCATTGACAACACAGTCAACTTGTCATTGACAATGCAGTCAACTTGTCATTGTCAACGAAGTCCTCCTTTCATTGACAGTCAGCTTTTTTTTCAACTCATCTTTGGCATCCATATGAGTGGGATTAGAATAAAAATAACACAAAAAAAACATAAAAAGCAATAATAGAAATATAGAGAAAAAGGAGGAGAAATGCTAATGTTGCTGTGATAAGACCGGTACTGTACGGTCGGACACTGTGGTGGGGGTTTAGACGTAGTGAGAGACTGAATGCAGGGCATCGGAGCATTATTTAGGAATGGGTGATTTGTTGGTGGGGGACGGTGGAGGTGAGATTATCCGTCTCGAATCCAACATCATCCACTCGATTCCCACCAATCACATGTACCGCCATGCATTCCCATAAATTTGCATTAATTGCCGGTTTCTCGTGTTTGAGCTCTTCATCCGCCCGTGCATGTCCCGCCATGCCCGCGACGTGTCCACTGTCTCCCCGGCGACCACACGCTGAGATCTCGAGCATTGACCAACGTCCAGTAACGGCGCTCTCACGCCGCGACCCGCTGGTCAATTACCCGTTATGTCCCAGGTGGTCAAACCCTCCGGCTCAGTTGGGGTGGGGGAGGGGGGCATCCGCGTAAGACTAAGCGGCCGGTTACGCCACGGAGGGTGTCGTGGTTTACGCCCGGTCTGAATTGACCCAGCGCTTAGCGCCAGGGGCTGCTACACCGTGATAGATTTACGGGTAGTCGAGTGAGGTATGTTGTCAAGAGGCCTTAGATTGGTTTTGAGATTATTCTCCTTGTTGCCTGTTGGGTACTGTTTGACGGAACACTTCATTCGTGTTTATGAAACAGACATTATCGCTGTGGCGTGTTTATTTCTTGGATGGAACGCAACACATGTTTGTTTGCGCAACTGTCCGCTATCCTTGATCGTTAGCCAATGAACAAAACGTGGGTGAGACTGCAATCAGGCTTATAGATTAGTAGAACAGCACTCATCAGCCAACGGTTAGTTAAACTGGATCACGAAGACTGTGCGATCAGTAATTGAAAGTTTCGACAACGCCGCCATAAGGACCGCTATGAATTAGGCTTGAGAAATACCCGCTGCCACCGCTCGATCTCTCAACTATGAAGATCGACAGGAGAATGGTGAATGCCTTCAACCTACTCCTCCCTTATGTCATGTTGTGGAACCCTCTTAGATTTATCTTTCATATTCTTTTGCTCATACGTATTGGCGTGCCTTTGATAGATGTATTTATAAATATCTACCATTCGCCAATGTTACATCACACAACTTGTAGTTTCTATATTAATGTAAATTTTTTAAACCAAACAGTTTGGTTGAGGTTTATGGCCGAAAAATTTTTTGAAGCATAAATAGATCTAGATCTAGAACTACAGTCGAATCAATAACTCTCAAAAGTTTTAGCATAGTGAAATTACGAACTTTTTTTTTTCTTGTTCAAGGCCCATAAGCTGTCTGAGATTTAAAAAAAAAAAAAAAATTAACAATTTGCTGCTATGATACACCCTGCTCTATGTACCTATAGATACATTTACATGTGGACTCGTATCTTTTATTACATTTTTATGAAATTCGCCGCCCCCAAAAAGATATATATATATATGAACTATTTGTATTAGTAGATTTCCGCCATATTATGATAAGGCCTACACAACCGTCCATTTTATTGCAAGAAGCAAGCTATTGTGCATTACCGTGCAGCACCGCATCAAGGGAGCAAATTAAACCGTGCGCTTTTTTGTTAAAGCATTTGTTTTGCTTTTCTAAAACTACGGCATTGTAAAGTTAAAATAATAAACTTGGTTCAAATCATCCTTTGCGCACTTCACGATTTATTAAGATCTGTTGTTAAATTATAACATTATAAAACATTGCAGTAGATCTATTACGAAAGGAAGACAAAAACATTATATTTAAAAATTGCACTTTAAGATAAATCGAAGTGTTCGAGATCCTACATCTCAATCAACAGACGTCATAATGGGAGACAATTCATATAAATGTCATGGAAAACAGGGACATTGTCAGCACAAGATTAAGTGTCTATAAATTATGAGCTTCTAACTGTCAAATTTCGTGGGGCCATCATGTGACAGTTGAAACATGTTTACTTATTTATGTTTTAGCTCAATTAATGGCATTATGTTCTGAGTATGTATATTTTCGTTATGTGGGAAAACATCAACATCCAAATTTCCGGTCCATGTGTTCTGTCAGAGATGTTCAATACATGTCATTAAACGACACACCACACAATTTAATGTCGGTGTTTTCTAAAAAATCAATGTTTGTCTGTGTGTGCTTTTTAAATTTATATAACTACAATAGGCTGGCCTCCAATGTTTAAGTGTACGATGTCTTCGTCATATCGTTAGCGTCTTAACGGTATGTATATAGTTCTTGTCACTAGCAGCATTTGGTCTATACGTGTACATCGTGTGTACTAGTTCAAGTTGGTACAAGCCAGTTGTCAGTTGTCACTAGCAATACTTGGTACAAGTCAGTTGTCACCAGCAGTACTTGGTCTATACGTGTACATCGTGTGTACTAGCTCAAGTTGGTACAAGTCAGTTGTCAATAGCAGTACTTGGTCTATAGTGTACATCGTGTGTACGAGCTCAAGTTGGTACAAGTCAGTTGTCACTAGCAGTACTTGGTCTATAATGTACATCGTATGTACGAGCTCAAGTTGGTACAAGCCAGTTGTCACTAGCAGTACTTGGTACAAGCCAGTTGTCACTAGCAGTACTTGGTACAAGTCAGTTGTCACTAGCAGTACTTGGTACAAGTCAGTTGTCACTAGCAGTACTTGGTCTATACGTGTACATCGTGTGTACGAGCTCAAGTTTGTACAAGCCATTTGTCACTAGCAGTACTTGGTACAAGCCAGTTGTCACTAGCAGTACTTGGTCTATAGTGTACATCGTGTGTATAATCTCAAGTTGGTACAAGTCAGCTGACAGCCCAATCTGATGATGGACTGTGATCGAACACTTTTCGCATTTTCACGTCTCATGGCGGGTCATTAAGACAATGCTGTGGGCGGAGCCAAACAAATCACCATCTTTGTGTATGTGTGTGTGTGTGTGTGTGTTTTCTACCTGTCCAGTGATGTTTGCTCAAAGAGACCGGTGTAAGCCGTTTCACCGAGGAGGTAGACAGCTATTTCTCTGACATATCGGTGTCATTGTGTTGGTGTGGATCAGTGGTAGAACGTCTATGCCAGGAATGTTGATCTGATACACCATCACTTTCGGTCGGCCCGCGTCGGGGTAAGGGGGACGTTACTACTGTTGTCGTAGAGCAATACATAACCCATGGATACCTCGTGGATGAAGTCTTATGGTTACTGCGCTTGCGGCTCATTGTGTCACAGTGTTTGTGTGTTGGGATATAGTCGCATAGGTATAGTATAGAAAGTGAAGTGTTGTGAGTAGACAAAAAAAAAAAAATTGGTCTGATTAATAATAATTAATTACTGACAATTTGTTTTTAAAATTCATAGATATTTTTACTGAAAAGATCTATCAGTGATATACCATCGTGCTCACCGATGTATTACGTGATTTCGCATCACTTATTTTTCCATGCATTTATGCTATGTTTATTTAAAATAATTCTTAATATGGAAGGTTACCACTACATCCGCGTCATTGCGTCAAATATGCGAAATTTTTGTTTCATGTGCTTTGACACAATTTTTCTATGTCTACTATTCTCACTAATTTTTTTTTAATGCTGATGTAAAGCCCTTGAGAGAATTAATGACCCTTAACGAACAAATTAAAAACTGGTCATTGTTTTGTATATTAGACTTTTTTTTTTTAAATGTCTCCTGAAATTTTTTTCAGTTATCTTTAAAAATAAACTCTTGGTAAAAAAAATTAGGTAGTAATTTAAAATGCGCTACACGCTCCATTGTAAATATATCATGTATGCTTTATACAATGGACATTTTCTCTAAAAACCGAAACAGAACCAAAAAAATTAACCTCTAGATATACAAATTTAGATAGATAACAATGAACTCATTTCAATTAGACTCTTGGATGCTTTTGTCATCTTTCAATTTAGTTAAGCGTATCAATGGCATACTATTTTTATTTCTTGGTTTGGGGGGGGGGGGGTGAATTCGAAAGTTGAAGAGTGCTAACTCTATTGAGTCTATTTACAATTAATTGTTCTGTTAAATTTTTATAAATTGTTTTATTTTATTTTATGTGAGCTGAATCAATGAAGGGCTGGTATATAATAATAGTAAAGAGATAAATACAAAGAATTTTATCGCAGCAATATATAATAATAATAATAATAATAATAATAAAACATACTATGTGTCAATAGCACTTCAAACTGGAAATTAGCAAGTATGAAATAAGGACGCAGATGGAGTACTTTACTTCTCATTAGATTTATTTTTAAATTTATCAAGAAATTCAATCTTTTCATTGATTTATTTTCACTACCAGTGGGTACGCGGTTACACCATCAGATGGTAATCACTACCGGTGGGTATCCGGGTACACCATCAGATGGTAATCACTACCGGTGGGTACCCGGGTACACCATCAGATGGTAATCACTACCAGTGGGTACACCATCAGATGGTAATCACTACCAGTGGGTACCCGGGTACACTATCAGATGGTAATCACTACTGTTGGGTACCCGGTTACACCATCAGATTGTAATCACTATCAGTGGGTACCCGGTTACACCATCAGATGGTGATCACTACCAGTGGGTACCCGGGTACACCATCAGATGGTAATCACTACCGGTGGGTACCCGGTTACACCATCAGATGGTAATCACTACCAGTGGGTACACCATCAGATGGTAATCACTACCAGTGGGTACCCGGGTACACCATCAGATGGTAATCACTACTGTTGGGTACCCGGTTACACCATCAGATGGTAATCGCTATCAGTGGGTACCCGGTTACACCATCAGATGGTGATCACTACCAGTGGGTACCCGGGTACACCATCAGATGGTAATCACTACCGGTGGGTACCCGGTTACACCATCAGATGGTAATCACTACCAGTGGGTACACCATCAGATGGTAATCACTACCAGTTGGTACACCATCAGATGGTAATCACTACCAGTGGGTACCCGGGTACACCATCAGATGTTAATCACTACTGTTGGGTACCCGGTTACACCATCAGATGGTAATCACTACCAGTGGATACCCGGGTACACCATCAGATGGTAATCACTACCAGTGGGTACACGGGTACACCATGAGGTGGTAATCACTTCCAGTGGGTACCCCAGTACACCATCAGATGGTAATCACTATCGGTGGGTACCTCGGTACACCATGAGATGGTAATCACTTCCAGTGGGTACCCCAGTACACCATCAGATGGTAATCACTATCAGTGGGTACCCCAGTACACCATCAGATGGTAAATTATGATTAAAGCCTCCGTAGTATGGATCATGATTTCGACTAGCTCTGAAGTTCCCCCATTTTTTTCACAATAACAATTTTGTGTGTGTAGATGCATAACAACCCTGCCTCCTCCCCACCCACCACATAATAATAATAATACATTTCCTCGAATAATCTGGAATGTAAAGTAAAAAGTGAACAAACATATTACTATTCAACATTAAGTTCAAACAAAATTTTATTATATTCTAAAAAAAAAATATCTTAATTTTTTATACTTAAAGCATTGAAATTGAATTAAATAATAACATAACGTTACATTCAAATCTTTTTTCAGAATACACACAAGAAGACGATTGACTTGGAATCAACAAAATAGTCGGAGTTGACTGTTTCTGTTACAAAGAGATCGACCTCAAAACTAATTTAAGTGATTCCATTGAGTCTTTCCAACTACCACTGCTACCAAAGAGGTTAACTACAGAAACGAAGATTTGTTTTGTTAGTGGAAACGCTGCTCTATTAAAGTGAATTTTCGATTCCGGCGGTTCGTGAATTTTTGCCAAGCCCCCTGTTTAAAAATAAATAAAATTAAGTTTTTAAAATATTTGAAATTGAATGAATTATAAATGACATATGAATTTCAAATAAAGTCGTTTCTCATTTTTTGATGGAATTCCTTTGCTGTGCAACGGGTTGTCCTTATTGGTTTTGTTCATGGATGCTTACTAATAAGTATCGCGTATGTACGGAAATTTTACAATAAACATTGGCGCTCTGCATTTTATTTCATGGTAACATTGGGAACTCAGGCTTCAGAAAATGCTTCTTAGAACCATTGTAATGTTCGCAATCATCTTCCACGCGTCTGCTCAGGATAAAACCTACAGCTTTCCAGAAGAGGAACCGGAAGGGTCATTTGTAGGGAACATTGCCAGGGATCTCAATCTGGCGGCGCTGATCCCCACAGACGTGTTTCGGACGCTTCAGTACAGCCTGATGGCCTGGGAGGACGGCGGTCAGTTCAGGGTGGACAAAGACAACAGCGATCTCTTCGCCAAGTTCAAGCTTGACCGCGAGCAGCTGTGCCGCTTCAAGTCTCAATGTTTGCTGAACTTGCGCGTCGTTGCGCGTTCAGCAGCCGACATCAGGAAGTACTGGATCGTCATCAACTTGCTGGACATCAACGACAATGCCCCGATATTTCCATCCTCGAATATAACTCTCAGTATCCCGGAGTCGGTTACCCTGGGGATGAAGTATTCGATACCATCCGCGTCTGATGATGATAGGGGCAGCAACACCATAACGTCGTACAGCATCGAACCGAACGGGACTTACTTCAGCATCGATTACCTCAAGAAGCTCGACGGCACGTTTGACGTGAGTCTCGTGGTCAACCACGTGCTGGACCGTGAGGCTGAGGAAGACTACCACTTGGTGCTCGTCGCACGTGACGGGGGGTCGCCCTCAAAGAGCGGCTCCATGCTGATCGATATCAAGGTCACGGACATCAACGACAACACGCCGAGTTTTCAGCAGAGCCAGTACGCCGTCAAAATTGGGGAGAACACGGTACCCGGGGCGGTCATTCTGACGCTGACCGCGGTCGACGGGGACATCGGGATCAACGCGGAGATCAGCTACAGGCTCAGCAGGAACCAGTACACGGGGATCGCCGAGAAGTTCGCCATCGACCCCAAGACGGGGGTCCTCTCCGCCAAAGTCGCCTTGCCAAGCGGTAGCTACACCGTCATCGTGGAGGCCGTGGACGCCGGGAACCCGCAGAGGGTCAACCAGACGGAGGTCGCGGTGACCGTCGTCGACACCATGAACAACCCGCCCGAGATATCCATCGACCCGCTGAACGGCGACGCCAGCAACGCTTACATCCTCGAGTCCGCCAGCTACGACACGATGGTCGCCTACGTCTCGGTGTCCGACCCCGACTCCGGGGACAACGGGGCCGTCACGTGCTACAGCCAGAGCTCGTTCTTCGACCTCCGGCCTCTCCAGGACGACGACTACAAGGTCGTGGTCGTGCGGCCGTTGGATCGCGAGGAGGTCGACCACTACACCGTGACCGTCTTCTGCGAGGACGCCGGCAACCCGCGACTCAGCGCCACCACGACGTTCGAGGTCAACGTCGGTGACGTCAACGACAACCCCCCGGTCTTCGACAAGCCGAACCAGAGCGTCCTGTTCTCCGAGGACAACGCTGTCAACGACATAGTCATGGTCCTGTCCGCCACAGATAAGGACGCTGGTGACAATGCTAAGATCTCGTACAGTCTCATCGACGATTCGAGCGGGTTTTTCCGCATCCCCGCGGGTGCCAGTGTGCTGACCTGCGCCAAGGTGTTGGACAGAGAAACCCAGGACACGCACGTTGTGAAAATACTCGCCCGCGATGGGGGATCCCCTTCCCTCTCGGCCACCGCGACCGTTACGGTCAAAGTTCTCGATGTCAATGACGTCACTCCTAAATTCTTCCAGCTCAACTACAAGTTCTCGGTCCTGGAGAACCTCCCCGCGGGTGCGTTGATCGGAACCGTCTCGGCGTTTGACCTGGATCTCAACGAGGGCGGTGACGTTAGATTTTCCATGTCGCCCTCCTACCCGGAGAGCGACAAGTTTCAGGTTTTGGCCAACGGGACCATCATGACCCTGGTGCCGCTGGACCGAGAGGTCAAGGACGTATACCACATTTCCGTCATGGCCTCCGACAACGGTCAACCGCGGCTGAGTTCCCAGGCAGATGTCCAGGTGTTGATAACGGACGTCAATGACAACTCGCCCGTGTTCTTGTTTCCGAGTTCTTCCAATAACACCATCACCTTGCTCCAGCCAATTGACAAGGAATTTTCGCTCTTTAGGCTCCAGGTAAATACTCCCGTAGATAAAACTCGTTTACTTATTACAGCGAAATTGAGTTCTTTTTTACTCCTAGAAAGGCTAAATACACATTTGTTGTTAAATCAGCAAAGTGTTTCAACGTTTTTTTGTAAAAATATATCCCTAACAGTGGTAACAATTCTAGGTTATCGTTTATAAATAAACTTAATGATCAGAGGAACAAGTGACGCATAACCCACCCACCTCTCTTTTTTTTTCTCCACTATATTTTAGGCCACCGATGCGGATGAAGGAAAGAACGGCGATGTTCAATACTCACTGCAAACAGGAAACGCGTCACGTCTGTTCAGCGTGAATTCCGTCACGGGTGACGTGTACGCCGACAAGAAGTTCGCAGACGA
Source organism: Radix auricularia (assembly GCA_002072015.1). Taxonomy (NCBI): domain Eukaryota; kingdom Metazoa; phylum Mollusca; class Gastropoda; family Lymnaeidae; genus Radix; species Radix auricularia. The sequence continues at coordinate 649,983 of MUZC01000560.1, read as the reverse complement.
TGATGAGGGCGACTACAACCTGACGATAACTGCTACCGACAAGGGAGACAAGCCGCTCAGCACCACCAAGTTCCTCGTGGTACACGTCAAAGTAGGTTGAACCAAGACATCTATTTGATATCTATATCAAAGCATTAGGTTGAGCATATGTATAATTAGAACATTATGAGTCGATACTCTTGTGAGTCAAAACACTCTTACACACACGAGCAAAGTATTATCAAAATTTGAACAAAACTTAATTTGTGAACCGGCTATTTAGCAGACTTGAGAGGTAACAGTTAAAATGAAATGTAGGGGACAAACGTCAGTTAAAGGTAAAGAGTGAAAATGTGAAGTTTAGAGGGACACACTGCAGAGAGAACGTGCTTAAACGAAGCTAAGGCAGCATACTTTGTAGAATGATATACTTTTTTTTAAAAGTAGTTTAAGGAAACATCCTTTATTTTATTTAAATTTTAGTGAAGCTCAGGGGGGACATACTTTAGTAAGGCTTAAGAAGCATTCTCTAGTGAATTTTAGAGGAACAGACTTTCGTAACGTTTAAGAAACACTCTCTATTGTAGTTTAGGGGAACATACTTTAGTAAGGTCTAAGAAAGATTCTTTAGTATAGTTTAGGGAACATACTTTAGTAAAATTTGTGAGAGATTATTTAGTGAAGTTTAATAAACATACTTTAGTGATGTTTGAGAGACATACTTGAGTGAAGTTTGGGGAAATACATGCACTTTAGTAAGGTTTAAGAAAGGTTATTTAGTGAAGTAAAGGAAATCATACTTCAGTGAATTTTGAGAAACATACTTTAGTGAAGTTTAGGAAAACATCCTTTAGTAAGATTTAAGAAAGGTTATTTATTGAAGTTTATGAAAACATACTGAAGGGAAGTTTAGGAAAACATACTTAGTGAAGTTTAGGAAAACATACTTTAGTGAAGTTTAGGAAAACATACTAATGTGAAGTTTAAGGGAACTATCTTACTTTGGGTTGTGGGAATGGTTTCGCGGGATTTTCTTTATACTTCATTTGCGTCTCATCCTTAACTCTAACCTGTTCCTGTGTGGGTAGGGGACTGTAGGGTATAACTATTCACGCTATGGTTGTATATAGTAAGATACATTCGGTGGTGCCCAAACTCTGAATGTTGTTGCCAGAAATAAGGCTTTCAACACACACTTCCATAGGACCTGACGTCCCGCAGTGTGAGATCTTCGTTATCGTTGTCAGCTTCTTGTATCTGGTTAAGGCTGGTGAGAGCATCCAACAGGTCCTCATAATGGCTGCATTAAACTGTCCGTAAAGATCTCGATACAATCCTTTAAGCCGGCCGACTTTTAGCTCCATGTTTATAAAGATTATCTCTGATTACAGCCGCTTCTGACGTTTACTCTCTCTAACCCTCCAAATGTATTTATCAGATTAACCCAGCGTCCACACCCGTCCAAGGTCCAGATACGAACGTCATGATAGCTGGTGGACTTGTCTGCGGGACCGGCCTGGTCTCCGCGCTTATCGTTCTCGCCGTCTGCTGCATCAAGAGGCGAGACAAAGGGAAGCGACTCCGGTATCTCGGCCAAAAGGGGGAGAACCTAGCGCCCAAGGTCTTGGACCCCCACGCCCACGCCCTTCCGAAACAATCCGAGAATGAAAAATCTGGAATCGACGTAAGTATTGATTGATTTGCCACGCGTGGTTGAGCTAAACACAAACAAGTCATATAGACGGATATATTTGTACACACATGTCATAACGAAGGGAATATTACGTTAGCAAAAAATGCGGTATATGCGCTTATAGGTGGAGTCATTTTTAAAAAAAAAATTAAATTGAAAAAAATCATGAAAAATGTTCCCTTGAAGCTGCGCAACTGAGAGACACCGAGTAGCAGTTTAGAATTACATGTCAGGAAACTTTGGAAACAATGATATATTAACTGTAAATGGAGTGTGATATTTTGCACTAAATATGGATGCTGTGCAACTTTGCACACAAGTTTGTGTTTCTTTTTTATTTGCGCAACAAACCTTGAACATTGATCATAAGCGTATTGGTTCACCCATGCACTCTCGTACCATCACAAGTCACCACCACCCCCTCCCCAAATACACACACACCGTCGTGTGTCATGTGTTCAGTAAACGACTTTGCCCAGAGGCCCTACATGGCAGTTATGGCGGTGATGCCCTAGGAAGCTTTCACGGTCAAACTAGATTTTTTCCATAGATAATGTCTAGATAACTTTCAGATAAACATACCACACGCATACGTACATTATACATACACACGCAGGTATACACACGCATACACTTGTACGAACATCCGCAAATGAACATTTCGACTATAACAACGTGGACATTTCAACTATAACAACATGAACATTTCTACTATTACAACATGGACATTTCTATTATAACTACATGGACATTTGAACAATAACAACATAAAAATTTATAATATTACAACATGGACATTTCTATTATAACAATATGGACATTTCAACTGTAACAACATGGACATTTCTAGTATAAAAATATGAACATTTCTACTATTACAACATGGACATTTGTATTATAACAAAGGGGGATAACCCATTTGTTTCATCCAATTTCTCTCCCCCTTCCCCAGACGGCCGCCATGACAGTCAGCAGCACCAAGGAGACACTCACGATTTACACCAACTACCAGGCACGTGACACCATGTCCAGCCATTGCCCTAGTGAGGTGAGTCCATGGACAAAAATGAGCTGCCAGATTCATTACTGGAGAACGCTCAATACTTACAAGAATATCACCATTAGTTAAATAATTAAACCTTGCAACACTTCGGCAATGACGGTGAACCTTTTTGGGGCCGCGTGCCCAAAATTTAAAACTTAAACCCACTTATTTATAGCAAAGTGCCAACAGTCAAATGAAAGCCGAAAAAAGGGGTTTGGCTTAGCTGATTTGATTAAGGAAGTAAAATTTTAGTCGCTTGCTGACTGATGAGGCTCCGCTCGCCAACTACGAGTGCCATATGTTCGCCATCACTGCACTAGAATATAAAACAACAAAAGGGCTAAGTAGCAATAATACATAAGGCAATTAATTATAACCTGGAAATGCAACTGAAATATTATCTGATACAACCCTCATTTGGACATAAGGATAAAAACTCCTTTTCTTATTCCGTATGCAAGAAAAAAACTCACACAAATTCTTCTTCTCGTATTGGCATTGGGGCGTGCAATGGGGTTGCTTCAGCAACACTTTATCAACATTTAAAACGCTAATAAAAATGCCATTCAAAAATAAACCATGGACAGGCGAAGGACCTTATAATCTTCTGTATAGAAGGAGTTTAACGGATAAGATAATATAATATAAGATAAGATGAGATGATATCCTACCCTACAAGTGTTGCTACCATCAGATCACGAGCCCTACTCACGAAAACAACGGTTGAGCTTCTTCACAAAATGTTTCTTCGAAAGTCAGATAGGATTTGTCATGTAATGGCGGAAGTCTTTCATTAGAAGATTAATTTTATTGAGATTTACATCATACATCCAGGTGTTCTGTTTTAAATATTTGAGTCCCTCTTTAAAAGAGACAGCTATTTGACTTGACCAAGAAAAGAACTTTCTAACTAAAAATATTGCACTTTCTTTTTAAACTTCTTTATTTATGCCGAAAGTCATTTTCGCCCCCACCCCCAAACAATAAACCGCGTCTAAAATAGTAGCATCACGTAATTAGAAAAATCGTTTTCCGGTCCGAGGAAGGAAAATTTCATAAGCAGCAACAGATTTTTTTAAATAATTTTTTTTTTCACTATTTTTTTTAATATATAATTTTCTCCATTCGTGTCGTTCGGAAATGATCGTGACCTTTGACCCGTAACAAAGAGTTAACCGACTTTGGCACAGAAAGGAGAAAACAAAGATTCAAAAAGGAAACATGAAATTTGAGGTCAACAAAGACATGAGCCTGTCTCTCTAGCTAATCCTCGCCAAGTATTGGAACTGAACTCACGCGACACACGCCCTCTCCCCTCAACCCCATCTCCCCCCACCCTGTCTAGCTGACCTTACTCTACCTCATCCCGTTGCTTTCAACTGTGAAGGATTGTGGATCATGTTTCTCCCTGTAAAGACAGGGTTGTTGGAGGGGGGGGTCGATCACTTGGACATCTTTCAACGATGGCCACGAACTGGCCGCTCCTGGGTCAACAAGGGGAGGGGGACAAAGGACATGTCGCATGGTAAAGCTGTACGCCCACTGGCAGATGGTGTGGTGTACCTTCTAAGAGAATATCAATTCCACTCTGCAGTCATGATCTTATATTTCAATCCGTGAAAAACTATATTAAGTAGAGGGAGAATATTCAAAATTGACAAGAGCTACACCATTAGTTAAATCATGAATCTTAGAAGCACGTGGGGGTGAGAAGAAAAATCAGTAAAGTAGTAATAATGCTTAAGGCTATTGATTCTAACGTGAAAATACAACACAAAGATAACATAAAACAAGCCTTTGACATAAGAATAAAAACACTTATTCCGTATGTAAGAACAAACAATTTCAAATTCTCGTTCTTCCCGATTGGAATTCGGGCATGGAATGTGTTGCCTGGTCAAACCAGGGAAACCAACACACCATCAACATTTAAAACTCTAATAACATGCAAGATTGGTCATAACCCATGGATAAGCGTAGGGCGATATTATCTTCTGCATAGGAGTAATAGATAGTTTAAGATTAGGGGAGATAAGACTTTGGTATTTCAACTGCGGTTATAGAACAACTCGATTCACGTTGGATTGTTGGCTTCCTTCCCATGTCGATATTTTGTTGTTTTAATTTTTAGAAAGACACGACACAAGGTATTTTAGGGACCGTAATAGATAAATAACATTTTTAGGGATACACACACATTCACGCACGCACGCACGCACGCACGCACGCACGCACGCACGCACACACACACACACACACACACACACACACACACAAATCATAATGCACACAAAATAATCAAATTTAACATGTAAGTTGTGTTTTGTGTGTGTGTGTGTGTTTTTTTGTTTGTTTTTTTGTTGTTTTTTTTAAAATATTAATTACCCGTTTTCCATCTATTGATTCGTCTCATCGCATTTCTAAACAAGTTAATTTTTTGAAAACACATTTTGGAAGATGGGGCTTCCCTCTCCTCCCCCCTTTCCACCTCCCCCCTCGCCACCGATTTAATAGCCTCTAATCTCCATCACTGTCTAGGGGGGGTGTTGGGGTGGTGCTCCCATTCAGTAGGTTGTGGCCCTTGTTTTCTTTGAAAACTTCTTGACCTCTCTGACCTCACACCCGTGAAACTACCCTGACCACAGATTCCGACAGATGGTCTCAAACTGGATTTAGCATCGTCGGTGGAGGTTGTGTGGGGGGAGGGGGGAGTTAGGGGTGGCGTTGTGCCCAGACAGGTGGCTTCACTGTGGCAGACATAGCCAGGGGTGTTTCAATAGTAACATCAACGCTTCAAGGGATATGTTTGGACTCTTTAACTAAAATAAAACGAGTACAATGTTTAGTTAGGTACCGTGATCCATTTACATATATACCAGAATGGCCACTACAGGGTTATGAACTAATTACAAATGTTAAATTCACGCGACGTATAAGACGGCAGCAATATCTCTAGTTTTTATGATCTATGATCCCATTCATATTTTAGTTTGAATACAGATCCTATGGGACATTTCTTATTTGCCCTAAACTTCTTTCATCGCTGGCCAATGGCAGACACCACGTGATGTTGTCATTGAGCCAGTACGATGATAACTTGGCAGGTTAATCAAAACCCAGAGGTGATCCATGCAGGCATGTAGTTCCGCGGCCCCTCCCCCCCNTCACCACCAACAGAAAAGTTTGCTCAGTTTCTGGATGACATAAAAATTATATCGTTTTTTTATTAACAGTTAGACGTGTGCAGCATTCAGAAACAACCAACAGCCAACAGCCAGCCGAGACAGCATGCCAGCCGAAAACAGCACGATGATGAATACCGGCGTCATAGGCAGCCGAACCCCTACGTCCGCGAGCCTTCTGTCCAGTTGAGCTTGGACACAGCCGCCAAAGACGAGGACCCCTATGACAGGGAACTCAACAGGGTGACCAGCCTGCGCCTGCAGCAGGCCTTCCAGCACATCAGCAGCTTCAAGTCTCACCTTATTAAACCGTCAGACACAACCAAGGTGAGTAGTGCGCATGGAACTCACGCGCAATAGCTACGTGGTCTTGGGGGAATTCCCAGTCCCACGGTAATGTGAATTTAAATAATGACACGCTGTGAGTGTGAGGAGATTCCAGTGATGTGTGGAAATTCCTAAAGACAAAACAAAGTATAATCTCAGTTGCTTTTATAATTGTATAGATCTACGAATTTTCAGCAAATTTAAGAGCAGACTGGATCTAATTTTAAACCTACAAATACAACAGTCTCAAATTTTTTCTTTAAAAAATATTTATAATATTTTAAAAATTAAAGTTAAAATGGAATTTCCTATTGCAGCAAAATGCAAGGAGCGGCACAGAAATTATTAATAGTACTTCTGTTTGGAAAAAATAAATAAATAAAGTTGATAATTTATATAAAGTAATTCAATTGATCATTTACATAAAGTAATTCAATGTTTTGCAGCCTTACGAGTGGCGAGAGATTCACATCCCAAGCCACCCAGGGGACTTCAGCAGCCTCAGCTCCCGGGGCACAACGTCCACCACCACGACCGCCTTCAACAACTGCACGGTGGACAGCGGGATCGGCACAGACGACGACAACGTCTTCGTCTTCCCCAGAGCCCACCGGGGCGTGGTCCCTTCCCGACACAAACAACCCCATGGTCACCAGCACCCTGCCGTCCGATACCACCAACATCCCACGCATCCGTCGCTGAGCAGCAGCAGAGGCGGATCCAAACCGCCGTCCCTCACGAGCCTCGCCCACAAGCCGTCGTCCTCCGGAGGTGGGGACGCCTTCGCGTTCAGCTCCCACAGCGCCCCGAGCAGCGACTCGTACCCCAGTGAGACGATTGACGACCAGTGCACGACCACGTCTGGCAGTTACAGCATAGCCATGGACGACCACTGTGGCGTCAGACACGGGTCACTGCAGGTGGGGCCTCTGGGCCACGTCCAACATGTGTACGTCTGAAAAACAACAACTCAATGCAGACGCAAGGGATGTCTACCACAGAATGTATTCACTACTATTCACTATATGCATCAGTGACCCGATACCAGTAGTGACATAACAAAGGGGAAGCTACTCAGTAATTTTTTTTTTCAGTTCACAAGATCTGAAACTGCTAAAGCTGTCCTAGAGATCCTTCAAAATGCTCAACCGCCTTAACTTGGTGTTGTGTTGTAAAACCTGATGTTGTAGGACTAGGACATAATATCGTAGGACATAATTTTGTAGGACCTGATTTCCCAACAACCTTTTAAAATGGACTCATGGGCCAATTTCAACCACTGCCTGCCCCAAAATTTTCTACTCAACATTTTAATCATGTATTTAATATCATGCCATACGTTTGGCATGTCATTAATAGGTCTCCTAGTATTGTGATTCTCATTTGTTTCATTTTCCATTATATATAAATTGCCTGACATTATCAAACATAGATAAACATTTCCCTTTTAATTCTATACCAATTGTATTTGAATATTTTGTATAGTGTGTAAATAGTGTATTTAGTGATTGAAGGAACGCTGTTTGACATAATATGCCAATTAAGACTTCATGCTTGCTTATTATAATAAGACATGCAGTAAAACTTAATGGGAAAATGTAGGGATGGGTTGCTGGCCAAACCTGGGGATATTAAGTGGAAATACGTTTATTTGGTGGGGGTGCGGGCAAAATTTATATTATAAATAATAATGTTCAAGTCATATTGCATATTATATGTAAATATTTATAATAGGCTGGGTATAAGTATAAGGCCGGTCTTAGACCACTGCAACATATGCGGCCACAATGCCCCCCCCCCACCGATCTAAACTCTAACGTATTATCCTTATTAATTCCTTATCCCTACCCAAACTGGCCACGCGCGATCCGTTTCGCATACTAAGTCGCATGGGCCCCCGCAATTGCTAAGACCGGCCCTAGTTTGGGAGGGGGGAGCTACATAATTTAATGATAGACAATTTCAAAGACATTATATACAATGACATATTTGATCTTGTTGTCCTTGTTCGCAAAATTTAAGCATTATATAACCTAATGTTTCATGGCTACTTAGTGGCTTGTATTTATTTAACGAAAACTGAATAACTGTTCTGCAAACATTCATTTCAATGTGCCTGTGAGTATTTGATAGTTAATTTATGGATAAATGTATTTTGAGCGTATTTGTCTGATAACATGATTTACATTATATATATTAGGGGCTGTCCATAAATGACGTCACGAGATTTTGGCCGATTTTTACCCCCCCCCCTCCCAATCTTTAGTCAAACTTTGTCACGAAAACTTAGACCCCCCTCTCCAATATGACGTCACAAAGGTTTGACCCCCCCCCCTCAAAGCCGTCTTTTCTAATTGATAAATTAGAAATTACTGTAAATTACTTTTTTGTTATTTAAACATGTATTTATGGCAATTCTGTACTCTAAAATCGTGTAACACGCTTGAAGCCATTTAACGTCATTAAATAAATTGAAAGCAATCAAATATTTAAGTGGAACTTTTATTTAAAGTAGCGGGCTTTGATGGTGCGTCACACTTCTTAAACAAACCCCCCCCCCTCGACACTCATCGTCTCAAATGCGTGACCCCTCTCCCCCGTGACGTCATTTATAGACCGCCCCTTACATAGATAAGCCAACGGCTATGTTGAGTTCCCTCACCGTCTAGGGGCCGTCCATAAAGTACGTCACGCTATTTTTGACCATTTTAAACTCCCCCCTGTCACAAATCTCGGACCCCCCCCTTTCTAGAGTGCGTCTCACTTTCGTACAAAAATGTATTTTTTATTAACAAAATAATTAAAATTTAACATAAAACACCTGACGTCACACTTGGCCGGACACTCCCCCTCCCCCTGTCACAAACTGTCACACTTTTTTACACCCCCTCCCCCCTCTGGAGCGTGACATACTTTGTGGACGGCCCCCTACCAAAAATCTCTTGTCACCATAACATGCGTTCCAGTTTACGTACTTTCTAGGAAACTCGCCGTCAGTGCTAATGTCTGGCGATTTGACTTGTCGCGATCATTGAGCACATCGTTACTGCTGTAGATTAGGTGATTACCTGGGTTATTATGAATTATAATTATATGTGATAGTAATAGATGCGGCCTTAAAAATGTATTGCTGCGGCAGATGGTGAGACGTTTGTGTGTGATGAAACGAGTTTGTTTGTCTGTTAACAATAAATGCTGTGGTGTTTCTGTAACATAATGAATGACTTTTGTGAGACGTTTGTGTGTGATGAAACGAGTTTGTTTGTCTGTTAACAACAAATGCTGTGGTGTTTCTGTAACATAATGAATGACTTTTTAGGCATAGCTAATGATTTTTTTTTTGTATACTTTTGTAGAGAAATTAATAGATTTGAAACTCATAGCTAATTAATGGTTACGTTATCCTGTAACCGAATGCTTAGCTAATGAATTTTAGGTAGGGGTATCTTATGAATGGTTTGGTTCTTTAAGCTAATAATTGGTTTTGTTGTTTTTTAATGGTTTTTTAATGGTATTTTGTATTTATGAAATGCTAATTGTTCCACAATAAAAACTTATTATGTCACCATGAAACAAAATCAATGTTTTCTACCAAAAAAATGGTAAATTAGTTAATAAAACCTTAATAAGATCATATATATAGTTGAAAAAAAAAGCAAGAAAAAAAGAATAGCCCCAAAAGAAAACAAAGATTTGAAGAAATGAAAGAGGGCGAGTTCTAAAACAAAAAATGAATCCAAATAGTACAAGTCGAATGTAAAAGTATTATTATGTTGTTAATTCCTGCTGTCAGCTTTGCAAATATTTTTATTGATCTAGTTTTTCTATTTTCTAATTGTCCGAAGAGGGACATAGAAGTTTGCTTAACTTAGAATTGATGTAGTTTTTTAAAGCGTACTCCCAGGCGACGACCTATTTTCCCCTTGTATGATTTCTAGCAATTTTTACAATTATTGATAGCGTCATGGTATTTCTGAAAGAAATGAATGGTTTGGTCCATTTGTGATTGTAACAATATAAATATAGATCAATCCTGTACATCATCTTGATGCTACAGATTATAAAATAGTTGACCAGGTTTGACGAAAAGTTTAAAGACATTCATTTCTATTCCATGCATTGATAATAAAGTTCAACAGTCCGCGATAATTAATAACAACAGTTGATGACACTTATATCGTGTTTTGGTGTTATTTATCTTGTAATTATGTGTTGTCTCTAATGTTTGTATACAGAGAAATCATGATATATAGATGTGATGACTGTTATGAAAAGTATTTAATGCAATTTTGATTTCCTTCGTGAGGTTTTTAAGAAATTTAAGATTAGTAGTAGTAGTAGTAAGACTCTTAAAAACCAGTGTTTGTTGTTGTTTTGTTTAATGTGTATATGTAAATATGAGGTAAATAACATTACAATAGATTATAGATCAATTGGATTTCATTCAGTTATGGTTTAAAACCTCACCCCTTACACGTTCACCCTTCATTTTAATAAAAACGTTTAGTTAATATAAATTTATTGATTGATTATTCATTTACTTTACAAAAGTTACTATAAAATGACTATACTTTCTTAACTCAACTTGAACAATTTCAAACGTAATCTCCTTCTCTGACAAGCTTTCCCACGACCAGTAAGCTGTACTAGCACTACTTGAGACCTGCATCTAACAATTAACACTGATCACCAGTGGCGTAGCTAGGGGGGGCGGTGGGGGCGGCCCGCCCCGGGCGGCACGCGTTTTAAGGGCGGCACTTGCGGGCTTTTGAAAAGTACTGCCATTTCCGAAAACCCCCTTTTTCTTTTGAAAAGGGAAAGCCCGGGTGAAAGAAAAATATTCGTACTTTCGAGTCTTAATTAACGGATTCGTAAAACATTTGTTTGATTACATACTGGTTGTTATTACTAATACATAATCGTTCAGTAATTTAAAATCGCTCAAAAGCGGTATCGATTTGTTTGGAAAATTAAGTGGTATTATACGTCACAGACACCGCTTTGAAAAGAAAACAACACACACACACATACACACTCAACACAAAACACACCACCACTGGGTTGAATATACTATTAATATCGCCACGACAGTTATTGCGTGGATTTTCGACATGCGCAGAATGATGCGTGAACAAGTACCTACACGGCATCGTGGTTCAAATTTTGTTGTTAAATTTCAGTGAGTAATTATCTTGCTGTTTCAGTTGTCAGAAAAATATTCTAGGGTAAGTTGGTTTGTTTTAAATTATTTTTTTTATTGCATTTAAGTAGCACACATAATTTGTGTTTTTCATTAATAATATTTTACCTATCCAATTAAAGTAATGTTTAAATAATTTGAATACGTCTATTTTATAGAAAATTATTAGGGTTTATGTCAAGACTATGAAAATATTTCATTTTTTAAGTTAACATAGTGGCCGTTTATAAATGACGTCACACGATTTTGTCCGATTTTTAACCATGCCCCTTCCCCACTCGTCACACTTTGTCATAAAATTGTAGAACCCCTCAGATATGATGTTACAAAGACAAAGACCCCCCCCCCCCAAAGCCTTATTTTCAAATTGAAAATAATCGTGTTGTAAATAAATTATTTGTCATTTAAATACGTGTATAGTGTAATACTATACTAAAGTTTGTGTAACTAAGTATGTCAATACTATTGAAAAAAGCTGTCCGGGTAACCGTCTGAATTTTTTAAGTGGGTACGACGGATATCCGTTCCAAACATCGATAATTTTCGCGATCATGTCCACTATTCAAAACGCAATGCACCCTAGCAACCATCCATGCACCTCATTTTACAATGACTTGCCTCCCAACAGCAAACTTTTGTTAACTTAAATGTACTTCAAACTTTTATTCCTTATGTTAATGCATTCGTCAGACTCAAAAGAAAAGAGAATATTCAAGCACAATGTCAGCAACAATGACATAACGTCATGTCAGGTTATACGGGCCCAGCAGCTTGATTGATATTTATTGTCTCTAGGTAGTGGTAGTAATCAATGTTCCCTCTAAGGTTCGTTGATCAGTGTGAAAAACACTCCAAAAAACAAAACAAACTACAACTCGTGTGCAAATTTGCAAATCACCAATCTTTTATGCAATCTTTTACAAAATTTCCTGCGCGGTAATTCAAAACCGCTGTGCTACGTCAGTCAGATAGCTGCGCGCCCCAGCGCAATCACGCAGCTATAAAGGAAACATTGGTAGAGTTGGAGGGATTCAATGAACCATCAGTTAAAATGGGAAAAATATGATTTGGGAAAATTCAGAAGACGTGTTTCTATCTCTAGAGCAAGAAGTACGACGAGAAATGTTTTTATCAATAGATATAATTATAAAATAAAAT
>MUZC01000560.1:580974-620388 GCA_002072015.1 Radix auricularia | reverse complement strand
GGGGTGGTGGACGGGGATCCATGGAGTGGTGGATGGGGATCCATGGGGTGGTGGACGGGGATCAATGGGGTGGTGGACGGGGATCCATGGAGTGGTGGATGGGGATCCATGGGGTGGTGGACGGGGATCATGGGGTGGTGGACGGGGATCCATGGGGTGTTGGTGGAGGAGTTGTACAAAAATTACATTTTCCCTCCCTATAGCAGAAAGTAATGACGAATATTCAGCTTGTTTTAATTTAGTACAAAATTAAGGCAGAAAACTGATTTTTTTTAAAAATTATTGTTTACAAAATATTTATCAACATTTTGAGTTTTTAGTGCACTGTTCCTCTATACATGATTCCAATTGTTTTGATGTTGTTATAGTTGTGTGTTTTTTTTTGTGATTTGGACACTTTAAAATGTTAACATGTGTTAATTTTTAATGTGTTTGTGTGGGTGGGGGAGGCGGGAGGTGTTGTTCTAGTTTATGACAACAATTCCAGGGAACAACAAATAATGGAGATTTTTTTTAAAGATCAACAACACTGGGTAGCTAAAATAGACAAATGAGAAACTTGATAATAGTTGCTATTTATTGGCTTACGATGTTAGCAAAAAAAAAGGAAGTAACAAAAAATTAGAGGGTTGTTATCCTGTTTATTTAATAACTAAGTCCCATGAAGCTACACCTCTATAAGTCAGTAAAACACAAACTTCATTGTCAAGAATCATTAGTACAGGCATTACAGGGAAAATAACATTGTAATTTTACATTCTCCCAGACCTGTCCGATTATGTGATACAGAAGGAAAAACAACTCATGCTTACGTCATCAATGACCACTCCATTCATTCATGACATTAACTTGACCTTTGTCTGGGGGCCAAAAAAAAACGTCTGTCATTCGAGGGATTGCCGTAGCAGTGACCTTAACCGACTTTTCCGAGTACTAATGTCAACACTTGACGCCCTGAAGTTCCCCCTCCACACACTTTGAGTTGACTTTGAGAAGTTTACATCATAAGATGTTCATACTGCGGCTTTGTTCCAACCACAAAACTCAGCATAGCATCCATTGTATCGGTGTTTTTCATCTCCCACATACACAAGTATCAAATGTGTCCATGTTTTCTATGTCCCACTGACGCAGGTATCCAATGTGTCCATGTTTTCTATGTCCCACTGACGCAGGTATCAAATGTGTCCATGTTTTCTATGTCCCACATACACAAGTATCCAATGTGTCCATGTTTTCTATGTCCCACATACACAAGTATCCAATGTGTCCATGTTTTCTATGTTTTGACTTAATTAACAATGAACACAATTTTAATTCATTGAACTCTTTACATTTAAATTAGAATGTTAAATTCCTGTTTTTGTTACTTCCCTTGAAATTTTCAGTTTAATGACGTCATACATCTTATTTTTAGCTTTAATCAAAATTATCGATTAAATATTCGGTAATTTTTCAAAAGTTAACGATTAAATTTTAATTAATCGATAACAGCTCTAAACTTTAGTAATTATAATAACCGTTCATTTGTTTTTATTTTCTACAATTATCAGCATTAACAACATTATTGCTTTTTTTTCCTTTTAAGTAATACTTTTCCCCCCAACATTTCCAGATACAGAATCATGAAACAAAATAGAAAACATTATTGTGTTCAACAATACTCCCAGCTGTCAGCTTTGTCTACAATGCGGCGTATTAATGTCATACTTTGGCTCTGTAATGCTACAGTCAAAAACAACTTAGAGTTTATCCAATCAGGCGAGTTGTCTTTCATTGAGGTTTTATTGTAGGAAGCAATCGGTGTTTGTTTGAAAAAAAAACCAAAAAAAAGTGAAACCCCGAAATGAAGCTTTAACAACACGATTGTGTGGGTGAAAAGTAATTCAACAAACGGAAAAGAGTTTTAAATAATATCGATAAACAGCTGCAATGAAATGTCATGGTATTCACAATGTAAGATATTTTACACAGGCAGTATGTTCAGGGTCAGTAAAGTAGGTTATAGCTATTATTGTTTCAATTGGCCTTAAGATTAGGGTCAGTAACTCATTTATAGCTAAGATAGTTTATATTAAATTTAATATTTGTAACGTGGTTGGTTTTCCCGTTTTCCCGTGGGCGTTATTTAAAACAATATTTACTGACAATAATAAAATTGAAATCATCATTGAATGTACAATTTTTCAAGGTGAAAATTGTCAGAGAGAATTCAAACACAACCATATGTTTCTCTCGTGTCTTTCTCTACTTTTCACTACTGTCTTCTAATGCATTCTGGTCTATGCCTTACTTCCGTCACGTGACCTCCTCTCAAACACACGTTTTCACTCGTGACAGCAGTAAGTTTAGGGCTAGTAGTGAACTTGTAGCTAATAAAGTGTATATTGCCAGGCCAGTAAGACTAGGGTCAGTAATTCATTTATAGTTACGATAGTTTCTATTAACTTTATGGAGGCAGTAAGTTTAGGTTTAGTAATGAACTTATAGCACAAACTAAACGATATATTAAAGTTAGCTCTTCATGTACATTTGTAACGTTTATTTTGATTTAAAAAACTGAAAGAGAATATTTAAATGTAAAATTCCAGTAACCACCACCCGTGTGGCTGGATAGCAAGGTCACTAGTTCGCTCGCCTCTCAAGCCGAGGGGCGTGGGATTGAGCCCACTATGAAAATGTTGAAGGATGACTAACGCTGACCTGGATAGGGAGCCCCCCCCCCCCAAGATTCTAACAAGACTGTTAAAATGGGAAGCATTGGAACCCCCAACTACAAAAAGTGGTGATGGGACTTTAAAAAGCTCCCCAGAAAATATTTTAGAAAGATGACAATAGATTTTAACTACATATTCATCTAATTCTTTCTACCATAGAACATTCGTTGTAGACGAAATGTGCTCTCAGTCCTGTTAGTATTGCCCGTCTTATGTCAAACAACAAGTATTAATGCTTGTACGATTTGTTTCATTTATGTCTTGCACAATCTCATTGTTGAGGAATTGATTTTTAAAATTCTGAAATAAAATAAAATAGCATTCAATGAAATGTTAAAGTTTTTAAAGAATGTTTTTTTAGAACATGTAACAGCATGAGCGTAATAAAAATGAGTTTTAAAAATTGTAATCTTTCTTCTTTGTTTTGAAACAACGATTTGACAGTAAATTAAATAACTCCTACATTCCACGCTTAAAGAACTCGAACTCTGTCTATTGAGGGGAATTATAACAGCCATTGGACGCTATGAAATAAAATCATCGCTGGAAAATTTGAGACGAGGAGACGCTATACTTGGAATGTAAGACAAATCTCCACTCAAAGAGTCAAGTCATACAAACAGAGAGATCTGCTTTCTCTCGTCGAATTCAAGCCACGTCTGCCGCTAATATGATGTTGACAGTCTGGAAATGACCACTTTGCTCAAATCTTTTGGAAATTCCATTATTTATTGACGTCATTGTTTCGAGTGAGGGAAAAAATCGAAAGAGTTTGTAAGGGGAGGGGGGAGAAGAAGTGATGTAGTAGAGAGAGAAATGAATGGTGGGGTTTATATGTTTGTTTGAGAGTGTCAATTGGTAGGGACAATTGGTAGGGGTAGATAACGTGTTGGTTAGGCGAGGTTCGATAGGGCGAGTGATGGCAGGGCGAGTGGTTGTAGGGCCAGTGGTTGTAGGGCAAGTGGTTGTAGGGCAAGTGATGGTAGGACAAGTGATGGTAGGGCAAGTGATGGTAGGACAAGTGATGATAGGGCCAGTGATGGCAGGGCGAGTGGTTGTAGGGCAAGTGGTTCTAGGGCAAGTGATGGTAGGTAGAGTGGTTGCAGGGCAAGTGATGGTAGGCAGAGTGGTTGCAGGGCAAGTGATGATAGGTAGAACGGTTGTAGGGCAAGTGATGATAGGTAGAACGGTTGTAGAGCAAGTGATGATAGGTAGAACGGTTGTAGGACAAGTGATGATAGGTAGAGTGGTTGTAGGACAAGTGATGGTAGGATGAGTGGTTGTAGGGCAAGTGATGGTAGGACGAGTGGTTGTAGGGCAAGTGATGGTAGGACGAGTGGTTGTAGGGCAAGTGGTTGTAGGGCAAGTGATTGTTTGGCCAGTGATGGTATGACGAGTGGTTATAGGGAAAGTGATTGTTTGTCCAGTGATGGTAGGACGATTGGTTGTAGTGCAAGTTGTAGTAGGGCCATTGGTTGAAGGGCAAGTGCTAGTAGGGCAGGTATTTTTGGGCCAGTGATGGTAGGACGAGTGGTTGAAAGGCAAGTGAATATAGGGAAAGCGAATGAAGGGTAAGTGATTGTAGGGCAAGTTTAGTAGAGCAGATGGTTTTATGGCAAATGGTGTTTGAGATGGGATAATGCAAGTATTGGTTGGGAAAGTGTGAAGGTCTGTGGTAAGTCAGGCAAGGGTTAGTAGCGTAAGTGTTGTAGTGCAAGGGTTAGTAGCGTAAGTGTTGTAGTGCAAGGGTTAGTAGCGTAAGTGTTGTAGTGCAATGGTTAGTAGCGTAAGTGTTGTAGTGCAAGGGTTAGTAACGTGAGTGTTGTAGTGCAAGGGTTAGTAACGTAAGTGTTGTAGTGCAAGGGTTAGTAGCGTAAGTGTTGTAGTGCAAGGTTTAGTAACGTAAGTGTTGTATTGCAAGGGTTAGTAGCGTAAGTGTTGTAGTGCAAGGGTAGGCGTGGCGAGAGAAGGAGGAACTAGACTGGGTAAAAACTAACAAAACCTTTTTGGTACGTCTGTTAGAGAAATAGTTTGGTGTCTCGGAAAGTTGAAGTGTATCAGATAGTTGAAATATTTCAAATAGTTGAAGTGTGTCAAATAATTGAAATATTTCAGATAGTTGTAGCGTCTCATATACTTAAAACGTTTCAGATAGTTGAAGTGTGTCAGATAGTTGAAGTGTGTCAGATAGTTGAAGTGTGTCAGATAGTTTAAACGTGTCAGATAGTTGAAGTGTGTCAGATAATTGAAGTGTGTCAGATAATTGAAGTGTGTCAGATAATTGAAGTGTGTCAGATAGTAGAAGTGTTTCAGATAGTTGAAGTGTGTCAGATAGTTGAAGTGTGTCGGATAGTTGAAGTGTGTCGGATAGTTGACACGTATCAGATAGTTGAAATGTGCCATATCGTTGAAACCTTTTCGAACAGTTGAAGTGTGCCCAGTATTTGAAATGTGTCAGAGAGCTTAGTATCCGGATCACCGTGACCTTCGTCATCACTTAATCAATCCCCCTATCACGTGACTGGAGATTATTAGTCCTTATTATTGACGGAAGCAGTTTGATATTGTTAACGTGATTTCCTGGTGAAGGAAATGGATGGGAAATAAAGTAATGTTGTGTCATCAGAATCTTGACATTAGACACGTTTTCAATGCCTCCAGTAGCAGACAGGATGTTATAAAACAAAACATCATGACAAGACTAGGTTTACACTGCGTGTCACGCTAGCCAAACATTACAAGTGATTGTATCTCTTGACGGATCGAAAATACCGCTACCGGCTACCGATGATCTCAGGTTCGTTGATACATGTGTCCAAAATAAAAATGTCATGTGCACAATTGCACAGCAATCATTTTTGTGCAAAATTGTACACCCCACGATCACAGAAATATAATCCTTAACATAATTTGCTGCGCGGTAATTCTAAAGTGCTGCGCTGCGTCGGTCAGATATCTGCGTTGTCGCATAGCTGAAAGGGAAAATTGAAAGTTATCAAATAAATTTAACACAGTCGTAAGTCGCACCAAAAAAAAAATTGGGGGGGGGGGGTATGGTTGTTTTGGGACCCCACACGATAGGAGATTCCTTGCGGGATAAACATCCACATGACACATGCTTTGATTCCTTCCTACTATTAAGTCCGCACCTGTCCACTGCTAAAGCCGGCCTATCTACTGCTATGGCCACCCCTGCCTGCTGCTGAGGCCGCCCATGCCTACTGCCAATGCCGCCCTTGCCTACTGCTAAGTCCGCCCCTGCCTACTGCTAAGACCGCCCATGCTTGGAGCTACAATGATTTTGCAGTATTTCAAATTACTATTTCTAGAATTCATAACTATGAGTCATAATTTGTTTCCTTGTATTAACGCTATTTCACATTTCCATCTGTCCCTGATGATTTTGTTATTAAACTTTTATTACCAAAAGTGTTGTTTAAGGGTACATTATATTTAAGAACCCGCCAAATAATAGGGAAGGGAAAAAAAACAATTTGTTTTGAACACTATACATCTCCAGGATTTTTCAGCTTTAAGGAAACTTCCTTGGGTCGACAGGACCGCAGCGTGTGTTATGACTGGTGAAGAAATAAATGGAATCTAAGAGGAAGGAGTTTTATGGGCCTAGAACATAAAGCCATGGCCGGAGGGGCTATTGATGCTATTTATAGCATTTCAACGACTGGTTGTCTAAAATAAGGGCAAGGAGAATCACGTGCTTAAAATTACTGAGTTGGAAACCGAGGGTTCTCGTGTTGTGTGCCGTGATCCCGCAATTAAACAGCACGTTGACCATACCGCTAGGAGCGCCATCTAAATACGGCTGTTGGGATGTTAGGTTGGCATTAACGGGTTCAATGTCAGTGATTGTCAGTGATCTCAATCGAATGTTTTCCACAAAATTTCAGAAAGCCTTATTCGGTTTTTTGCTTTTGGCTGGAATGGAGGGGGGGGGGTGAGGCGAGGTGCATGCCAATAGTTATAATGTTCAAGATGCTCGCATCGTTAGATTTTACTTGGCAAAAATTACACAAGATTACAAGTCCAATCTGTTCCTGGCCCAGAAAGCTACAAGGTTAAATTGAATCGATTGGTTTACGCTACACAGATTTTGATTATTATTTTTTTTTAAATTTAATTCCAAAAGTAAAAAAGAAACTGGAGTGAGAAAATAGTTGAGCAAAATGTTCCGTGAGATCACGTGACCATCTCCGCTCCTGAGCTGTAAGTGAAGCCTTACTGGGGAATCGAACATAGTTCCCTGGTCTTATTTATGATCGTCTGTCTTGTCCAATAGAAGTGTGAGACCAAGACGAGTTTATTGCGTAGTCCGGTGAAGAAGTAAAAAAAAATATCTTCGGAATTTTTCTCACTAGACTAGAGCGGGGAGGGAGGATTTTCTAACGATTTCTATATTATTATTTCTAATTCAATTTTCGTTTTTGTGGAATGAAATGACAATTAGATCGAATCTCGCAATACAACCTTTCCTAATGTATCCTATTTTTCTAACAATAGCGTAAATGTTGCTTGCACTTTAAAAAAAAACACCTAGAATTTGACAGTTATTGTTGACTTAGTAAACTGACTCACGCGTTAAAGTGTGCCAGGTAATGTTTTATTGTCAGAAATTTGAAATTTTTGCATAACGTAACAGCTACCTTATCAGAAAAATACTAGTACATGTGTAATAAATGTTTGACTCAACGAATCTTCAATTTAAAAATTGTCACTAATTTTGTTGTTGGGCCGCTTTTTCACTTGTAGGCGTTTATTACTGGTACACTCCGTTTATTACTGGCACACTCCGTTTATTACTGGCACACTCCGTTTATTACTGGCACACTCCGTTTATTACTGGCACACTCCGGCTCACATTAAAACAAAGAAGTCCATTTAACACAATTAACTTTGATCCAATACTTAAACTTATATACACTTTTTACATAGTTATAATATATATCCATCAGTGGAACACATTCAGTGACTATCTTGTCTTCACCTACCCACTTCTCTGACTCGCAAAGCCTTCTGGTCTGGCATACATCACGTGATCTCTCTCTACCAATCACATATTAATTAATATCATGTGACACATGTGTGAGGTCAAGATTTCTTTCGTCAGAGATTCTTTCTTTACTTAGGGGATCAAGATTTCTTGCGTCAGAGATTCTTTCTTTACTTAGGGGATCAAGATTTATTTCGTCAGATATTCTTTCTTTACTTAGGGGATCAAGATTTATTTGGTCTTTAACACAAATTTCTAACGTGTTAAATTCAACTATTGAATAAAGAAAAGTCTTTGCGGGCAGTGAACATAAAGCAAGCGAGATAAAACATGATTTTAAAAAATTACGTTTTTATAAGTGAATTATTCTCATTTCCAAAGATCTGCTCAGTAGGAAGTACATTATTTGAAATAAGAGTTGCTTGCATCTGAAATAAATAAGAGGCGAAAGATGTCCAAAAATTTTTTTGTATATTACTTTTTATACTCTTTCTTTTCCTAAAGCAGCAAATCATGGAATCAACTCTTGGCATCATAGCATTGATGATTAAACTGAGGACATCGATGCAATCTCTTACAAAGAGTTCAGCTAGTTCATTACTTCCACATGATGACATCGACAGAATGTGGACTAATATCTTCTGTGAGCAAAGAAACAGAAGCTGGAAAAAATTCGTTTAGTCTTTTACTTATTTTTAAATCGTGCCTTTACCATGATAGAAAATGTTCCGTGTTTTATAAGTATTGTCCAGAACAGGAAGCTCTTCCAAGTATCTTAGATAAAAATCATTAAAAGTACGAATAATCGTTTCCGTGATTTTTTTTATTTAAAAAATAGATCTCAGAATTAGATAGGTTTAAGAGTAAAAACAATGGAAATAAGTTAGAATGAGAGAATTTTTTTTAATAAGGTATTGAAGGGCTATGGATAAAAAAAAGATTAGGCTTAGACTTAGAAGTTTCGGGTTCGATCGGTGCCGATGAAGAATTAGTCGTTTGATTTATTTTTTGGGATTTCCAAATGGTTAACTAGTATTATCTTTTTATTTTATTTTAGCGGTAAATTTGTAATACAACTTCTGAAAATGAAATATACTTTCACTACGTGTTACTGGGTTTAAGAGTCATGATGTAACATAACATCCCCTTGCTACATGTCACTCTAAAAATTATGTGAACCTGCTACATATCACTAAATCTGAAGTGATAGTCCTTCGGTTATTTTAGCTTCAATGACTCGTATAATTTTACTCAAGTTTAATTCTATAGATTTCTCTCCTCGCCTGTATCAGGCTATGTTTATGCTATGGTCCTGGCAACTTGTTGATCCAACTGGCACGCTATTTGGCTGTTTTAAACTATTCATTTAGAAGAAACTAACATTATTATACCACTTATTTTCAGCTTTTCGTCAGATATTTGATTATAAAGTCAATGGGACTATCATGATGTTCACAATGATATTCATTTTAAAAAAAGAGATCTGTTTTTTCCAATCACAAGAAAGAAATGGTATAAGTATATGTGACAGATGCATGTAAAAAAAACATACCTCTTTATTCTTAGATCCAATTAGAGCGCATTTAATTCGAAACTGATGCACGGTTAAATAAGGAGAGTTTACAGTATGAAACTCATGCCCTCTAGAGGCAAAGATGTCATTAGCTGAGAGTAATGCGTCTCTGGCGGATAATGGAGAAAATGTGTTTGTATTACGTATCTCGTCCATAGATCAGACGGTGGCTTGTTATCAGCGAGACACTTCATTGAGAGACTCCCAGCAACAATACGGTACATTGCCTGTCTTCATTAGCGGCATTGATAGATCCGTCAACATATGGAACTTGGTTCAGATAACACAGTTATATTCTTAGTTAAAAATCTGCAAGTAGGTAGCTTATAAACTTATGAATATTTCTAAACATTATTAGCTCTCAATTCAAATAGAAGTATTTACAACATTTAACATATTGCCTGATTCATTGAAACGGTATAAATACGCTTTACAAACAAACCTTCTCGTGTGAAATCCAATGTGGCAATTGACATTTGTGCACCTACATTTAAACAGGGAAATAAAGCTATGAATGTCTTTGCCACAAAAGTTTAGCTTTTGAAATCTATATTTACTATCCTTAAGAGTGTTTGTTTTAAGTGAATTTTTATATAACTCTGAAGAACAAATAAAGCCACAGCGTACCATCTTGCTAACAGACTCTTTCGTCAGTTTAGTTACTGTCTCAAAAGTTACTTTAACTACCCAAGGTTAACTGATGTAGTTTAACTAGATAACGTGTTATAAACAAGTCAATTTATTTTTATTCTGGGAAATTTTTTGTATTTGTGAGAAGAAAAAATAATTGCAAGCTTCTTACTAATGCTTCCTCCTACTTGTTGGCTCTAGGAAGTGACACAGAATGTCTTATTAGAAAGGTTGTTCAGTCCCTTAGTCATTACTCCAGTAAGTCCGATTTAAGATTAGAGAGCCCTTGGGGACATGTTTGAAGCTATTTTAGACCACGTTCGTACACTGAAGGCAATAGACGGTTACAAGAATACAAAAAGTAATCAACATTTTCACACAAGGGGCTGCCGAAATAACCCAGCACGATGTCATCGTAAGACAGAATTAGATAATATTTTTAAATGACCAAAAATTATGTGTATCAAAACAGGCGAATGGTGGAGAAACGTTATTTCTAATTATTTTTTTAAAATAAATTTTTCATTGTTGGGCTCGGTTGACATTCCTGGGATCATAGTACCATACATTTTATGTGTATGTGAGAGGGGGAGGAAAGGTTCAGTTCGATTAAAAATAATTTTAATCCTAAATAGCTGAGTTGTTTTAATACGCCCCAATGACCTCGCTGTAGTAGAGCTTAGAAACAACAGCGATGTTTATTGAATTAAGCCATGTAGGCGGAGCAAAATGCACGTGACTCGTTCAACTAAATTTCATATACCCCATAATGCAATTTATACTATAGTAATACATTAGTATGACATCACTGAAGACGTTGTTTAATTTATAGCAGAAGTAAAGAAGTAATAACATCTCCAATGAGTATTTAAACACAATTTCCAACAAAGAATTTCCTACTTTTTTATTCAAGGGAAATCATTATAGATTACATTAAAAGTCATTCCAAATCAATAATTCTGAAACTGAAAGTAAACAAAACAATTGCTATCTACAAATTGCTGCTAAAATTACGGAAGTCAAACGAAAATAGATTCTTTCTTAAATTCCTTCTCTAACATTTTTCTAAATATTATTATCTATCGTTTGGCGTTTGTTTCAACCCGATAGCTGTTATGTTTGGCGACAAATTGACAAAATACTGATTTTTATATTTTTAAATTTGTTTTAAAAAAAAAAAATTATATATTTTTTTTATTTTTTTTTTGGGGGGGGAGGAGGTTACGGGAAATTTCACTAAACCTTTTGGGGTTTTGTTTTTGTTTTGTTTTTTTGTTTTTTTTTTGCCCGTGAACATTCTTGTGACCTCCTTAACATATCTGCAAAAGACCCGAACCCTCTATCCAGTATGGTTCATGGGGAGTTCCTGTTCAAAGCTCGAACAGACAGGGCGGACATTTCAAATATATAAACGCAGTTTTTCCCATAAGGAAATTGTTTTAACAACTGCCTTATCGTACATATGAACCATACCAAATAACCCCAAAACGCGTGTGATATTTATGTCGCTGAAGTCTTATATAAAGCTATAAATAATCAGAATCCACATAATCCCCCTGAGACCTTTACTTAAAATTTTAACTGATGGAGTGTGTTTTTGGGTCTGAAATCTGAAAAAATAGTTAAAATTCAGTTAGGTTCTAGTGCGCAGTTGGTCATCATAGACGGAGGCTAGCTGGCTCGTGTAGCCCTTCACAAACTATCACCCAACACCACTTGGAGAAAGTGCATTCTGTCTTCCTTACAAGACAACACCTTGTTTCCTACATTCAAGTCTAGTGTTTATTCACAGGGTCAGTTTGTGGGCTTGAGTTTCTATGGCGTGTCGGGTAGTTTCAGGATAGCTCGCCGATGTTCGAACCGATAATCAACCATGTGATCGGAGACGAACTGTTTACGCCTTGCTCAATTTCAATACATTAGTTTTGTGAAGTGTCGCTTGGTACAGTATGGTTATCCTATCCCAAATGCCATGCCTTTAACTCCTTCAAGAATGAGAAATAGAAGAAATTATAACATTATGTATATTATATGAAAGATGGCATGGAAACCATGTTAACTAAAAAAAAATCGCCGGGGGTTGGGGAGGCGTCGGAGGATGCTTAAGTTTTTATAATTTTGTATGAGAGTTTAGACACAATGCTTTCTTTAACAGGCAGCAGGGGAAAAATGGGTGTCGGGGATGCTATGAGCTTTTAGTATTGATGTTAAATATCTCTAAATACCTGTTATATTCTTATCCCTTACATATAAATAGATCCTCACGCATTGTCACGTGCACAGAGCTTCCTTAGACACAGATACAGACACACAGACAGACAAAGACACACACACGCAGACAGACACACGCAGACAGACACACACACACACATACACACAAACACACATGTATTATAATTTCCTCTCTCATATTTGTAGACTTACATGTAAGCCCCAAACATATATAATGTTAATATTGATTGACCCCAATCAAGGGAAGCTTTGTGATGGTGGGTGACATGTGGACCAGTTTGTGGTCCAAACACCAGACGTAATGTAACTACCGGTAACCTAACACAACAACCATAGCCTCTCACGTAGATTGGTCGCCTGACAACACATTTTTTTTTCACTTCATTTGTTGTTAAACTGACATCAAAGGGTCAAGGTCAGACAAAATCCTGGCAACATTGACAACAATGGCGGAAGAAATCGGGTCATGGGCGTAGGCAGAGTTTGTCCAACAATCAAATCGTTCATGGGCTTAAGCAAAGTTCGTAAAAAAGTCTAGTGTCTTTCATTGGCGCACACAAAGTTCGTTCAATTGTCTAGTGTCGTTCATGGGCGTAGAGAGTTTGTACTAAAATCTAATGTCGTTCATCGGCATAGGGAGATTTTGTCCAACAATTGAATGTCATTCATGGGCACAGGCAGAGTTTATCAAACATTCTAGTGTCATTAAAAATCAGTGCTGAGCGGGAAATGAAAGGCGTAAGGTGTGACATTCTTTGCTTCCGATAATAATCAATATATATAACTAGATTGTGCCAGGCGCCGTGGCGCCTGCGGCGCCCCCTTTTTTTGGGCGCCTACGGCGCCAACCTTTTTTTAAAGACCAACTAACTTGTCCTTTTTTGATAAATACGAATTATTAAACTTTATGAAATGTACGCAAAGTATTTATTTAATAATAATAATAGGGGTTGTATTTTGCGTACCGATGCACACCAAACAATGACGTCATCATATTAAATATTTTTACAGCGCTCATCAACACACGATTTTTCAACTAAACTAACTGCTGTAGACTGTCGTACATCGCTCCTCAGCGTTTCAACTAAACTAACTGCTGTAGACTGTCGTACATCGCTCCTCAGCGTTACGTTACAAACATACAGAACCACACCACTGGGTGTTTATATATATTAATTCTCAATGTATGTTTTGTCACGTCTGTCTGTCTGTCTGTCCTGTCCGTGACGCTACTATTTTTAGATAGCTGCGCACCAAAAATACTCAATAAATATATATAATTTGCAATTTATGTCCCGATGACGCTACTAATTTTAGAAACCAGAACACCAAAAATGATTAAAATTGTAACTGGAAATAAACGAATAAAACAAAAATTAATAACAAATAAATTAGATTTATGACGTCATTAAACTGAAAATTTCATAAAATGCCCAGAGCTTATGTTTTGAATTTTAAAAAATATATCAGTATTTTTAAGAGATATATTTAAATATAAGAAGTTCAATTTAATTTAATGTCAATGAATTTAAATTTCATTATTGTTAATTAAAAACAATTATTATTTTTTAATATTATTTTCCTTATAAAACTACTTATTTTAAATTTTACTAAAAAGTTTTACCAATTAATCGTGAAATTTATCGTTAATTTCCGCAGCCCTAATTTTAATAGCCTACATAACTGGAAAGGATGCTGAGCTGATAATAATGACAGTGTTAATTTAGATTCTTAAAACCTGTACATTCAATTAACTGTTGATACTTTAATATTTTCTTTTATCCTGTGATAAGTTTTACTTCAAAGGATTCATGCCAAATAAACAGTTCTTTGTTATTCATATTTAAAAATAGTTACATTTTTTGTTTTCAGTGCCCTATAGCCTTTTAATATGGGCTATCATTATCGGGTTTGTGTATACAAATTTTCGTTAAGATCCCTTCATATAAACAGTAGCTAACGCATAAAATTATTTTTATATTGCTCATATTAGCATACACAAAAATTATTATGGCCCCATTCATTAAAAAATGTAAAGTTGAAAACTCTTTTCATTTTTAATCTGCACAATATAGGATATATTTGTCATTTTTTCTCGAGATCATTAATAATCGAATGGGGAATAAAAACTTACAGGTTTTTTTAAAAAGCATTTAGTGCCCCTGGCCGCGAAGGGGTGATCATTAAGAGTTCAGAGCCCTATAGTATTTTATTATTGGCTGTATACATTTTTTTTAATTATCTTTGATTAAGATCCATCAATTTACACAGTAGCTAACTCTTAAACTATTTTTATAGCTCATGTAAGCAAAAATTGACACTATGGGCACCCGGCGCCCCATGAGTGTTAAATATAGAACACAATGCTGCCAGTAATCATCCAGGGAGCGTAATAAACTATCTCCAAAGGTTTCGTGACGATCGGACTCATGGTTTATTAAGGACATGCACACACTCACACACACACACTCACACACACAGACATACTTTCATTTTTATATATCTAGATAAATAATGACATTAAAAGTTCCGTGGCCCACTTAGTGCAAGATGTAAATTTTAAAACATTTGTTCTTTTCATTTTGGATCATATTTAATGTATTATCCATATTTGTCGAGACAGTAACACGTATTGTATTTTAATATGGGCTATAAAGTATGTATGTATTATGTTTGGAAAAGACCCATTTATTTTCCATGTAGCAAACGCATAAACTAATGTGTATATAACAAATATAAATGGAAAAAAATAGGGGCCGCCGTCCACCATGAATGTCAAAGTTCAAATTTCTTTTTCACACTAACCATTCCGTAAGAGCAACCAACAATTTCCTAAAGTTCCATCGTGATCGGATGAAATTTTTTTTCAGCTTTAATGGACAAACATTCATACATACATTGATTTATATCAATATAAATTTATATTTACATAAGCAAAACATGACATTAAGGGTACCCTGGCCCAGTAGGTGCAAGATGTAAATTTTGAAACATTTGTTCATTTCAATTATGATCATGTAATATATTAGCTACATTTGTTATCACCATGTCATAGAATGGGAAATAAAATAAACGTTTACGAAAAGAGAATCAGGACCCCCGGCCCGAGGAGATGAAGATTAAATATTCAATTTCACATAGAATTTTAAAAAGGGCTATCAAGTTTTTTATACACCACGTTTGGTTCCGATTCAAACAATTTGTGTACACCTCATATAGGCAAAAACAATATTATGGGCCCCTAGGCTCAATTGGCACAAAAGATTAACTTTAAAATACCTTTTTATTTCAATTGAAATCATGATATATATTAATTTCAAAATCTTTCAAGGTTGTTTAAAATCAGAATGGAAATAAAGTGTTAAACGCTTACGAAAATAACGATTTTGGACTTCCGCCCCAAAGGAATGGACATTAGGGGCTGAACGCAGAGTGGTCTTTTAATATGGGTTATAAAGTATATATGTACCAAGTTTGGTCAAGATCTGTTCATTTTCCAAGAACCTAAAACTTAAACTAATTCGAATATAGCTCATTTAAGAAAAAAACCATTAAAGGTTTCCGGTCCCCCATGAGTATCAATTTTCAAAATGTTTTTTTTTCACAAACAATCCCGGAAGCTTACTACATTTTAATCGTGATCGGATGAATGGTTTAGTGAGCTATAAAGGACAAACATACATACATACATTAATTTTTATATTTTGAATATTCTTTTTTTTTTCTGATGAACATTTGTTCAAAATAAAGAGATTGAAGCTGAAATATATTTATTTTTAAAACTTCCGTCATTTATGACGGGTGATACCCTAGTTTATCATTAATGACTGTCACGTGTTGTCGGATGCTAATTTGAAGTTTATCATTAACTTAATCAATTCAAAGCATCGCCAATTTTTTAATGCACTTTCTAGATATTTTCAAATTGAAACTTCAATACCTACTCAGAGTTGTACATTTTTTATTGAATTAATTTGTAACGTACCCAGAATACTGTTAAGAAGACCCCCTCCCTTCCCCATGACAATTGTCAGCTTGATTCGCTGCTGATGACATGACCTAACTAGTATTTTTTTGTTTCAGGAACTCATTGTCGGGTCAGATAATTTGACCAGCGCGTAGTTCAGGGACACAAAAACAACCCCTAAAAAACGAATTAAAAAGTGTCGTAGTCTGTTTGTCAAATTCCCCACTCACCCTGCAATTTCCCCACTCACCCTGCGATTTCCCCACTCACCCTGCAATTTCCTCACTTGTCTGCGCCTAAGTCCGTTCTCTCGTTTCAATGTTACTGGATCCGATCAAGGAGGCCGTGTAGTTGTCATTGTTCATTTCTTTTCTTCTTTTTTTCTTACAGTCTTGACAAGTTTTACTACGTCCTGCTTCACTATTGTTACATTCAACCTTCAGATGAAGGTCTCCTTGCTCTTTTCTCTTGGAAACCCCATAGAGGAATGGTTTTACTGCGGCGGTTGAATGGGGCCACCAAGGTCAATACACAGGCTCCAGGGCCGATAAACAGTTGGGAATGTTATCTTCAAGTTGTTTAGTTAGAGGCTTTCCAATAGAAATTTCAGGGAATGACGTCAATACAGTTTTATTTCTGACCTTTTTTTTTTAATTAAGGGGTGCGGGTAATATTGGAAATCATATTATTTTCTACGCCACCTGTTTGCCCTTGCAACACACTGCAAACGGTTACAAACTGTAATAAATACATAGAGAAGTTTCATCTTGTGTTGATTCATTTGATGTTAATTTAGAATGTAAAATATTAAAGACTAAAGATCAATTTTATTTTATGTTATCTTTAGAACCCATATTGTAAAAGCAACTCGCTCTATTTATTTGATGCGGATAGTGAATAAATGAACATTGTACTCAGAAACACAATTAGTTCATTGACTCTCTGATTAGTTTAATTTCTACGATTACAGCATTGAATACAATAATCATTAGCCACAAGTTGTTCGTCCGTCGAGTCGACGAGGACCACCCTAGTCATCCGAGGGTTGCTGGGACTGGTTCTGCCTATGTGTGCGCAGATGGCGGACGAGACCGATCCTGGCACGGAAGGTTCGGGAACAGAAAGGACATGGAACGAATGGTTTGTCTCCTGGAGAGTTAGCAGCACTGGCCTTTCGGGCTTGCCTCTTCTAATCTACGGCGTTGTTCCTGATTGCCTCGCATATCCTGGAACCTTCGGGGATGGATTGGTGCCAGGTGGCAAAAATTTACAAATATTTGGAGAAAAATTGATACGCTTAAACAAACATTGGCAAAATCATCAAACATCATCAAAGTATCTAAGCTTCTACCTCCATCTAGTACAATAGCTACAATTCGCGTTTACACAGCTATAGTAGAATAGCTGACAATACGAGAACCTCTTTGGGCTACAATAAATATTTATCATAAAAGTTTGGTCATGTGACGTCATTCTAATTCAGTTAAAATATATTGCATTATGTTCAAACGAATAATTCTTTCACTGACACAGTAAAATATTATTCGCTTCTCTCATACAAACCTATATCATAAATTCCTTCTGCACAAAAAGAATAAAAGTATAATTTTTCGACTGTCTTTGTCCCACGCAGTGGCTAAGTAAATATCAACTAACTCTTAAAGCCAAGTAATTTACATCAAAGCAGTTAGGCGCAGGTCACAGAGCCTTAGACACACTTGTTTCAACTAGCCATAAGACACAATTGTCTTATTTCAGCTAGACATAAGACATTATTGTCTTATTTCAACTAGCTGTAAGACACAATTGTCTTAATTCAGCTAGCCGTAAGACACACTTGTCTTATGTCAGCTAGCCGTCAGACACAATTGTCTTATTTCAGCTAGACCTAAGACACATATTTCAGTATATCTAATCCTCTCAACAAAACAATGTTTTGAAGAAGATTTAAGAAAAAGTATTGTAAATTATTTTAATTTTTTACATTTCTAGTTTTCATTATTAACATATTGAATCAGACATTCCCCTTGCCTGTGTTACAATATATTGAGACTAATCAAAGATGCTATAATCAGATACCATTTATTTTAATCACATCTTATTATAGAGGCATAATAAACATATCAAACAGGAAGACATGAGACAATATTAATGATGAGAACAATGGCCTCCGGTGGGAGACAGTGATACTACTGCACCAGGGGACACTTCCGGAAATTCTCGTTGACGTCACACGTTTGGAGACAACGGTTGAAGAAGTGGCCAGGAAGACATCTGCACTCGATGGCAAAAAATCCCGAGAAGCAGAAGAGGAAAAACGTGCTCCTATTGCCAGGCTTCCCTCTAGCAGACGGGCAAGTTACTGAATGGAAGGGAAAAAAGAGTAGTCGTTACTGCTTTGATATCAATCATAACATGAAAGATGCGAGAACTCGGTGGAGAATGCGAACATATCAAGTTGTTGAATGCTAATGTTGAATAAAAATCCATGATTTATGTTCATGATTATCTCGATCTCGTTCACTCGTTATTTTATTCTCTGTGTGGGGGGGGGGGGGCAATGATGTTGAGGTAAATCTTACCATTACCTCAGAGTTTGTGTATATGATGTCATCCTTAGCATTTTATAGAAAATTCACAAGGGACTTGCTTTTTAGTGGCTTTAAATTTCAATGGGTTTTTAAATCGTAATTTTATTTATTTTTGGGTACACGTTGGACCATATTGCTCAGGCCGCGGTGTCAACGTCAGACATTGAGGTCATCGCTGTCAGGGTTGCCATCAATCGTTATATAAAACACTGTTGGTTGATTTGTCTTAAGTCTTATTTACCTGCTGTTGTTGTTTTGTTTTTGTTTTTTTATCTTTATTTTTTAAAACACCTTTATTGAAAATATTTTTCTTGGACATATGCATTTAAAAGCACTGATGTATTGAAAAATATTAAAATGTTTCCGAAACTACAACATTTGAATTTTGGATCAATTAAATCTGGAATTGTGTCAAATATGAGGCGATGAAAAAAATTTATTGCTCAAATTTTTGAGGTCACAATGGCGTCTTGGTGATTGGCAATGAGATAAAAAGTTGATTTTAAAAACATAATAAAACAAAAACCTATAAGAATCAATATTCACTATAGCATAACATGCCATGGGGAAATAGCTGAAATGCGGTCCAGTTGACCTTAATAGCAGTCGACAATTATTCGTTTGATTGCCCCGTGGAAAGTTTATGTTAGCTGGTAAAAGAGGTGAGTCTGAAAGTGGTAAGTCTGGAAGTGGTTAGTATTGAAGGGTTCAGTCTAAAAGTGGTGAGTCTGGAAGTGGTGAGTCTGAAAGTGGTAAGTCTGGAAGTGGTTAGTATTGAAGGGTTCAGTCTAAAAGTGGAGAGTCTGGAAGTGGTGAGTCTGGAAGTGGTGAGTCTGAAAGTGGTGAGTCTAAAAGTGGTGAGTATTGAAGTGTTCAGTCTAAAAGTGGCGAGTATTGAAGTGTTCAGTCTAAAAGTGGTGAGTATTGAAGTGTTCAGTCTAAAAGTGGTGAGTATTGAAGTGTTCAGTCTAAAAGTGGTAAGTCTGGAAGTGGTGAGTCTAAAAGTGGTGAGTCTGGAAGTGGTAAGTCTAAAAGTGGTAAGACTAAAAGTGGTAAGTCTGGAAGTGGTGAGTCTGAAAGTGGTGAGTCTGGAAGTGGTAAGTCTAAAAGTGGTTAGTATTGAAGTGTTCAGTCTAAAAGTGGTGAGTCTGAAAGTGGTGAGTCTGAAAGTGGTGAGTCTGGAAGTGGTAAGTCTAAAAGTGGTAAGTCTAAAAGTGGTAAGTCTGGAAGTGGTGAGTCTGAAAGTGGTGAGTCTGGAAGTGGTAAGTCTAAAAGTGGTGAGTCTAGAAGTGGTGAGTCTGGAAGTGGTGAGTCTGGAAGTGGTGAGTCTGGAAGTGGTAAGTCTAAAAGTGGTGAGTCTAGAAGTGGTAAGTCTGGAAGTGGTGAGTCTGGAAGTGGTAAGTCTGGAAGTGGTGAGTCTGAAAGTGGTGAGTCTGGAAGTGGTAAGTCTGGAAGTGGTGAGTCTGAAAGTGGTGAGTCTGGAAGTGGTGAGTCTGGAAGTGGTGAGTCTGGAAGTGTTGAGTCTAAAAGTGGTGAGTCTGAATGTGGTGAGTCTGGAAGTGGTGAGTCTGGAAGTGGTGAGTCTGGAAGTGGTAAGTCTAAAAGTGGTGAGTCTGAAAGTGGTGAGTCTGGAAGTGGTAAGTCTAAAAGTGGTGAGTCTAGAAGTGGTAAGTCTGGAAGTGGTGAGTCTGGAAGTGGTGAGTCTGGAAGTGGTAAGTTCTTTTGCAGTACAAGGTATTGCTCAGCCGGCAATCGATTCATTTGGGATTGAAGTTGTGGCTCAAGGACCATATCCTTGAGAAATTACTCAAAAGCTGGGCTAATAGTGCAACGGTAAGGACACTTGAGTAGAACATGTCGCCACCAAGCACGAAGAATCCTTGATGATAATTATCTCGTAGCTGCAAGTAACTCGTTACGTAAATGAGGAGTGGGCACTGTCCAACTCATGGGTACTGTTATAGGCCAGACATCAGTAGTGACTCCGGCTCTCGTGTTTGTGGCATGGCCGAGGAGTCGTTGACACACTTGGATCGTTGAGAGGTGCGGCCAGGCCAGGCGGCACTAGATCAGCGGAGGAACATCTGTATGGCGATGCTTTATGTTTAGGCTCACCACAGAAATTTTAAGCCGGAATGTAATAGCTCAACTTTCCCAAGAGATTTTCACTACTTAGTTTCTACAGGCTTTGTCGAAATTCTACCCCTTTATCCCTTTTCGCCCAATCATATCGTTTTAGTCATGAATGTGTTTTATTTAAAATGTATTGATCGTTTCTTGTTCAGTGAATGTAGGATGAGAAAGATGAAAACGCATTTTGTTTCTTGAGTACCACGATGTACACTTAAGGAAAGACGTATATTATATCAAAAGATAAGAGCCTACAAGTAGCTGCCCCCATTTAACAGTAGAGGGCTTGTAACCAATTTGCTCTCCCATGATTTGTGTATTTAGTGGTGAGAAGTGGCGACAACTCCTTGGCATTCACGTGTCGACGGCCGATAAAATTATTCTCTATGCCATAATAAATTTTTACGTTCATTTCTCACGTAGCACTGCTGTCAATGTCTGACACAGAATAACGCTCTAAAATCTGCCAGCTTGATTGTATCAGTCGATGGGCCCTGAGAAGATTATCTTACTTCTCATTGGGGTAACTACAATGAAATCTGACGCAGGGTAAAATTGCTAATCAAACAGACGAGAATTTCATTGGTAGGAGCCAATTTAGTTGTTGGACAAGGGGGGGGGGGTTAAGGTCAATTTTTCCCAGAAATCTGTTTTGTTTTTGTTTTTTTACTTTTTATTTAGACTACCTTTTTCTTGACCTTTTGCGTCGTCTCTAATATTTTCTCTCGTCTCGATCTTCTATGCTTTAATTTGAGTTAGAAATTTTAGTCGATGGTCAAACTTTTTGAATATACTGAAAATGTTTAGTTAATAGTTTTTTAGCTAGCGCCGGACGCCACATTATTTTGAAGTACATTTTTTTTAGTCGTTCAGAAAAACTTCGTCTTAGATTTTAATTATTTTTTCTGTGATTTTTTCCAAGAATCGTTTAGAGAAAAACAAAGAAAAAAATATCGGCTTCGATGTTGTCCATCTCTGTGGCTAAATGCTACATAATATCTTTATTTGTTAACCGGCTACTGGGATTTACCAACGGGTTTACATGAATCAAGAATTAATTGAATCGATTCATGAACAAAAATCATTAGTGTGATTGAAGTATAAATAAAAGTATTATGATATAATTCCCATTCCTTGAATTATGATACCCGGATGTTAGTGGTGTCATTTATCTTGACCTCTGACATGACGCTACAAAAAGTGCAACGTTCGTGCACAGGGCCTTTGAATAATGAACCCAGTTTTAGCAAGTCAAAGATTAGCAAACTCTTTTTACTCGACATATTTTTTTTTTTACACTTTCTTCATATTGAATCTTATTAGCTCATGGCAGATAGGCCGTTGGTTAAAGTACATCGCAATACATAATTACTTCTAGGGGAAATCGATAGTAGCCAAAGGACGACAGAAAATTGAAGTTTAAAGTATAGAAAAAGATTGATTAAAATATAATTAAAACATTTTTATAGCAAATTTCTATTGAATCTAGCTTTTTAAAAAAACAAAATACAGGGTGGAAATTATTATTAAATTACTTAAAATTTGAACACCACGGAAGGCAACCTAGATGTAAGGATGATCACTCTCTGTTACCAATTGTTTAAAATTAAATTTAACTATCTTAAATATGCTAGTACATTTTATGCAGAGCCTTTTGTCTAAACTAGTTTTAAATTCATATGAATGGGGTATTTTTCTTGCATGTCGCAGAATTAAAATTGTTATCATGATCCATGTACATAGCGGTGTTCTTTTGCTTATTTCTTTTAAAAAATCACCAAAGTCCTATTTTTTCCATTTGATTCCACACTGCAAAGAAACACCAAAATGCGAGTCACACCTCTATGATAATCATATAATGAAAGTAGGAAAAACAAGTTTTGCAATTTTGTCTGTATATGTGTGTGTGTGTGTGTGTGTGTGCGTGCGTGTGTGTGTGTGTGTGTGTGTGTGTGTGTGAGAGAGAGAGAGAGAGAACACGACAACTTAATACCGTTTCAGGTGGGTGGACGAAATTTGACATGCAAGTATAAGATTCCATACTTAGGTTTCTTCCAAATTTTGAGCCACTTGCGGAAACCGAACGTTGTAGTTAACCCGGCCCACAATGAGGAATATTTTTTATAATGGTCATAAGCCTGTGCTGAATTGTAGTCTACAACTTCCAAAAGTTTCTTTGCGATCGGATAAATGGTGTAGTAATGCACAGAGGACAGACACACATTCATTTTTACATCGTTTCTTTTCACTAAATAAAATATTGGTAAATAATGACGCCACTCAGTGAAATATTACATCGCACACTGATAATCTCGACACCAAAATATGTGTGGTGCGGGGGTGTGTGTTCGCACATCTGAATCAGAGCTCTAAGTCGACGAGATTGATCTCACTTGTTCTTGTTCGACTTCCGGCCTTTGGTATGT
Source organism: Radix auricularia (assembly GCA_002072015.1). Classification (NCBI taxonomy): domain Eukaryota; kingdom Metazoa; phylum Mollusca; class Gastropoda; family Lymnaeidae; genus Radix; species Radix auricularia. The sequence continues at coordinate 597,114 of MUZC01000560.1, read as the reverse complement.
AAAGGGACTAAATGTGGTTTGCAATTTTAACAATCACGTTTAAATGCAATGGTTTTTTTAAAAATGTTAACCTATGTCTCAAATATGTCATGTTACTTCTCCATTATAGCTTCTCTAGAATTAACATATGCATACATATTTATCATTTTTTAAGTTATTAATTTATATTCTGAAGTTCAGTTGAAAATAATTAAAATTCGGCAAGAAAACTATAATCAATCAAAGAAACTGTAAAATTGTGGTTCAAATATAAACCCCCTCTGTCTTCAGTGATGAACTATCGGCGACTTAAACGTTAGCAGATGCTAGTGATGTCATGGTCTCATGAGATGGATGTAGGAAATGAGACCCTTTAAACGTGTTGCCAAGAGATTCATCACAGATCGGATACTGTATGGCCAAGCGTCTAAATGGCTTTCAGATTTTCGTGTTTTCCTAGGAGCTGATGTTAGCACTGGAGATGAAACCTCATTAGGCAGGACATCAGCGGGTCTATGCCAAATTAAAACAATCAAATGTATAACGCTCCTCTATAATACTACAGTTTCCATGAAGAGGAAGCAGGAAAGACAATGTCCCTCAAATAAACATTTGTAATCAATTAACTGAAGTGCAAAATAATGTACTCATTTTAAGTATGTACCGACTTGCTGACCATAGATTGAAGTAGAAAAGGCCCTTTGTCTAAACCTTGAACTAAAAAATGATTCTAACCGAAAAAATTAAATCTCCTTTATAAATAGCTCTCATGGATTATTGATACTTATAAAGCCACATCAACTACAATGAATACTTAGTATCCGATTACTTATTTCTGAACATCCCTGTAGTTAATGTACACTGATGACATGCAGTCAGATAAATATCTTATTTCAAAATTAACTAATTTAATGCATGATATATTCATAAAAGTTAACGCCAACATACACACGCACTATACAAAGCACACACAAAATACCCCTCATATGTCATTAATCTCGAAGCAATATCAGTAAATGGGATTCACTTTCATAACATCCTGGGTGACCTGACCTTCTGTTTAGTGATTCAGTGAGATGACATTATTTGATATAAATAATGCAACGTGTGTAATGACTTCAGTTTTTCATTCGTTTTCTTATTTTCAGTCTAAATGTAAATACTGCTGATATCGTTATCTCGCAATGAACTGAGAGGGTCTTGTTATCGATTATGCTTTTCGATATAGAATTAATTTGTTACAAATAAATTCGATGCAACACCTTCGCTATTATTTCCTAGCTACGCCACTGCTACATGTTACATGCAGGTAGGATGGTGTGATTGAGCTTTAATCATCAGCGAATCAAAATTATGTTTTAAAAAATGACCAAATATAAGTTATTTTCCTTCCAGCATTATTGGATATATCAACTTACTTTGCTATACTGTGTGCTATTTTAAAATATGTTAAATACATTTAATTTGATACTTACTGTTTCTTCCAACAATTGTGCTTTTAAACATTTAGCATGCACATTATGATAAAACAGTGGCGTAGCGAGGGGGGCAAATTCCCAGGGCGGCAATTTGCCAGGGGGCGGCAAATTCTTGGTCGTTAATTAGTTTCTAAGAAAAAAAATTAAGAAAGTTGAACTTTGTATCCAAATTAAAGAAAAACCAAATAAGAAATGATAACAGAAATAATGGAAATATCCTAAGGCCTGTGAACTTATCAACTGTCAAAACGTCAAACTCCTTATTTGATATAAATTCTTCTGGTACTAATGCTACTGTACTGAAAAGTACTTAATTAGTATGATAACGTAACACTGAAGTAGTGGTAGCTTAAATGATTCTTAAAGTTTGACAGATATCGTGCTATGAAAGCAAAACTCACTGCACACGAAACATGAGCCAATGGAACGCTCGGAGCGCCACTTGTGTGCAACGGGGAGGGCGGCTAATTCCTCGATAATTAGCTTCAAAATGTAAAATTTAAAATAAAGTTTAATAACATAAAACAGAGCAAAGATTTTTTTAATCAAAGAAATAAAGAAACTATTTTATACATGTGAACGTTTCTAATGCCAGAACTTCAAACTCCCTTATGAATCTAAAGTCTTCTGATACTAATGCTACTGAAGTGGAAAACATAGGGTCTGAATTAGTGTTTGAAAATGACACTATGGTTCTGGTAAATATAATTGATTCATAATAATTATTATAAGGAGAAGACGATGGAATTACATCGGTCATGTTCTTCGAATGGACGAGAGAAGACTCCCACGTCAGGCCCTCATGTGGACACCAACAGGCAAAAGAAAACAAGGAAGGCCAAAAGAAACCCTGCGTAGAACAAACATAAGAGAAAGCTCAACCATGGGTCTAAGAAATAACCAGGACTTAATACAATTAGCAACGGATCGTCGCAAATGGAAATCCATGCCCTGTGCCCTATGTGTCGTCTTCGGCCCGATAGGAAATAACTAACTAACTAACTAACTAATAATTATTAATTGATACTTAAAATGTTCGATTTTAACTTAATTAAACTACACGAAAAAATTGTTGGCGTACTTACATGGTTTATTCAACCAAAACAGTATTATTTTTATTTTAATGTCTTTTGATTAGAAGCATCAACAAAAATAATAAACAAAATTGCTTGTTTAATGAAATTAAAACGTTTCATATATCCAAATGTAACCACCCATGAACAAGTGCTCAAAATTTCCTTTTTTTTTTAATTTGAAAGGATCAGAAATCGGATAAAAAGAATTGTCAAAGAACAACAATAAGTTGTAAAATTAAAAAAAAACTAAGTAGCAGGACGTTTTTGTTAGAATTTTTGACATTATTAAAATCATGACAAAATTTTTTAAAACATTTTGGTCACAGAGAGGAAAAAAATGTGGCAAATTAAGGCAATATTCCGGAACAATGCATTTGCTTGCCAAGTACAATCGAGCACTCCCAGTACATCATGTGCAAAAGAGGTCTTTAAAAAACGTATAAAAAATTCAACTGAGCTCGTAGAATTTTTAGGAGATATAGATTCGGAAAAAACATCATTCTTCAAGAACAAGATACCCAATATTGTTCCATTGTATTCGATAGCTCTTAATATATTTCACATAATCACCAAACAAGTCCAGCTTTCAAGCATATCAAAGGCGGCCTTAAGGTTGGAGAGTAGGGCCACTGCCCTGGACTCGACCCTGGGGGGCCTAGCATTAGGTGATGTGAATCCTTTACTAAAAGCCCCTTCCCCACATATCACCCCACTAAATCAAGGCCCCGCGTACAGCTTATGTCGTATGTGGTTATATGATGACGTTTGAGTAGCATAAATGGGCTTCTGTAATACCCGGACCAAATTAGATTGGTTTCAAATGTGCAGTGTACTTGTGTTCATCACGAAATTGATTATCGATCTTGTCTTGCACTCTAAACATGGTGTCATCTTTTTTAAACATTATACTTGCTGATCTTTGAGCAAGGACAGGACTATAGCATCCATCTACAATGAAATACACAGCCGCTGTGAAATTCTATTATCAGCTTAATTTGTTTTAACCCAATGATAACATAGCAGTGATTCTTAAAACAACGGTACATTTCACCTTTAAGGACGAATCTGCTCTATAGACTTGGCCTCAGGATGCTGCTATTTTTCATAAACATGATCTTCGTCAACGAATTTCAAAGTCGGAAAAAGATTTTAACTTTGAAAATTAAATAAGAGGAAGAAGACTATAAAGATGTTGCCAATGAACGTTGTTAAATAATCAATTTTCATTGTCATGACTTTCGCTATTTTAACTAAATACGGGTATGTTTTTTAAACAAGGGGTAAAGACTAATATAAAAGATTAGATGCTGTGTTTCAAGAATTTCTTAAGATATTTTCCAATGCGAAAACTGCAATTATTCCTTTAAAAAGCCACCTGTTTGTGTTACGTGTGTGTGTGTGTGTGCGTGCGTGCGTGCGTGTAAGCGCGCGCGGGTGTGTGTGTGTGTGTGTGTGTGTGTGTGTGTGTGTGTGTGTGTGTGTGTGTGTGTGTGCGTGCGCGCGTGTGTGTGTGTTATTTACGTAATAAGACAAAATTACTTGAATACTTCATGTCTTGATATAGACAACCCCTTTCGCCCAAAGTCTAAAATTAAGCCATGACTTAAAAAACACAGAGAGACGTTTTTTTCTACCTATAACTAATGATCCTACATGTGGAAGAAAATCAGCATTCCCGAGCCTGCGCTCTTCATGGGGCTTCCCGGAAAACCCCCTCAGCTCTCTGAACTCTCAGGGGACATAAAGCTGAGAAGCCCCCCCCCTCGGAGCGGTCGCTTCTGAAGCATCCACCTGGGCGTCCAGGACACAAGGTCGAAAACGCCTCCCATTAAGTTGACCTCCCGAAGGAGGGGTGGACTTTCCCTACTTCGGCTCGCTACAACTCCGGCGCCACCCCGGCAAAGCCTACGAGTCTCTATGGTTAGAACCGCCGCAATGCGATTGATCATCAATGTCCTACATATAACTAAACTTTTCTATTGAGATGGTTTATCACCCACGCAAGTTTCAAGACTATATCCAGTGTCACGACCTATTTCTGAGACACCGACGGAGCCCATAGAACTGGCCACTAATTAAAACCTGTTCGTGGGATGTTTCCTCAATGAGATACATCTGTTGTTATCATTACTTATTTCTTATACTTCTATGTATAGGTTGTCTAAAAATACTTGAGATGTGATGCTTGCTGACTATTCGTATCTTTGCTTTCTGGCAGAAGGTCTTAATGTAATTGAAGATATTATTATAAAATGTGTTGAAAATGAAACTAGATCTGTGACGGAAATCCCTGAAGGTTTGTTTATGAGTTTACAAGGTCCCCCATTCGGAATTGTATTGAAACCTGTAAAATTCTAGCAACCTCTTATATTTCGGTAACTTTATTTTAATGTTTAAAAAATGAATTTATTTTCAAAAGGCTTTCAATCAGGAGTTTTCCATCAAAGTAGAAAATAAATATAATTTAAATCATGTTACGCAAATCAAGATCAGAGAAAAGATTAACCAAAGATTTCGGGTTTCTGTAGATTGAATATGAATAACAAAAGTGTTTTTGTTTTTATTTCATTTAATATAAATTTTCGGCACCTTTCTTCTTTCCTTGGTGCGGTATAGGAAATGTTATGTACCTGTTGCTTATCATCTCTCTTTATTTCTCTTCCCCCTCTCTCTCTCTCTCTCCTCTTTCTCTCTCACACTCTCTCTCCTCTCTCTCTCTCTCCTCTCTCTCTCCTCTCTCTCTCTATCTCTCTCTCTATCTCTCTCTCTCTCTCCACATCCCCCTTCTCTTTCTCTCTTCATCTCCCTCTCTCTGTTCAGCTTGTTTCAAGCCAACAACACTTCTATTCTCAGATATCAATTAACCACCTATAGTCAATATGTACTTTTATTACTGTCGGTGTATTTTCAAATAAAAAATAAACTTCTAGTTCGGTGTTTTGCCGTTATTTAATTCCTGTAAGTTATCTATGCAGATCAGTGAGATGACCAATTGTCTGACCCCGAGTCATTTAGCCAATAAACTCGTATTTAATTGTCCGGGGTTCTTGTCTGGACACAGTGGAATACGCTACGTGACGGCGTAACGGAAGTGTGTGGAACCAATTATACAACTAATGTCATCATGACCTTATACTTGACTAAACCAACACAATTAGCATGAGACAATTACTACCGTCTACTGAATTTGCTTACATTTCTAACTCTTTTTTATTGTTGTTGCTGAATTCCTAGGGTAGATGCGTTGTATCCTTGTTTTAGTTACTTTGTAGAGATTACATACTTAGTCTTTTTAGGTGCGAGTTGACTGAAAATTTTTTATAAATAAGTTGGCTGTGTTTCTTTTGTTTTATACGTAATCTTTATCTTTAAATTTTATTTTGTAAGTTATATAAATGAAAGTTTTAACTGAGCATGGTGGCTGAATCCTCACCAAGTCAAAAGCACGGTGGGTGGGAGGGAGGGAGGGAGGGAGGGAATTGGCGAATTCATTGAGTATGTTAACTAGCATCGACTTGATTTTAAATTAAAACCATTGAATTCACTACTGATACCATTAAAATATTGTGTGCGCAAAATAGCCGCAATCCTTTTATTCACATTTATAAAACAATTCATTTTCATAAATTCCAGCATCTCAGATATTTATTTTACTCATGAAAAATATAGTTTTTTATTTATTTATTTATTTTTTTTACATTTTTTCGTTTGTGGAATCCCGGTTACGCTTTTTCTTATTGAAGAAATTGAGAAATTTTTACGATCATGTTCTAAGAAACCTTTAGGCCGGATTTCAACCTTCGGGGGATTGCCGGCTTTTATCAGATCATAGATAATGGGATCAAGAAAACATGATAGGAGTTAAGAATGTTTAGCTATGGGAGAGACGTGGACGATATGTGAGATGATGACCAAGCGTCTAGACCGGGGCAGAGTTTGGGTCAGGGGGACCAAATGAAAGAGTCTGAAAGTCAAAAATGTTGTTGTAACAGCTTCTCTACTCCTGATCTAGCAGAACCAGTCACAGGTTAAGCCTTTAAGCCCTATAATGATCATACATAGAAGCCTGCAATTACCAAACTGCGGCAGTTAATGCGATAGATTTTTTACCAAGCTATACAANTTTTGAAGCCTTAGCCTAGATTTTTCTCTTCAAATTTTTTAAAATAATTATGTAGAACATTTCTATGGTTTCGAATAAGCTTATATAAGAGTAAGACAATCACTATTCTAACGATGGCATTGTTCATTAGCAGAGTATACTATTGTATATTTAGACGCGTTGAACCATACTTTTATTAATTTCTTGTGCAAGTCATAAACAGCGTTAAGTCTCCTAACAATTTTCATTACGCTTCTATTTAAATGTTATAATTTTTTTCTTCACGGACATAGATCTAAAGGTTTTGCACATATCTGTCCCAGTCACAGCGTATAAATATTATTTCAATTAACAAGTTTCATTGTTATAATTTGTTATAATAAGGGCAGCTATTTTTGTAGTTAGCAGCATTCGTAAGCAGTAAAAGGTTGCCTCGAGGACGGGTGGGGGATGTAATTGTTCAGTGTAGCAGTGTTGACAGACGCCTTGGGCGTCCACGGTCAGGCTAAAACACAATAAGGAGTCCAACTGTCGTTAGTGCACACATTAATGTCGTACCTCAAAGCAAACAGCGGTATTTTTTTTTTTGACCTGCCAAAAAGACGGCGTATGTTGTTTCTGAAATGATTTTCAGGCATTGAGGGATTATCTCAGTCCTTCTAGATTCTAGATTATGTCCGTTAGTTAGTATTGTCAGTTTGTAGTTATGTACGTTAGTTAGTATTGCCAGTTTGTAAATATGTACTTTAGTTAGAATTGCCTGTTTGTAGTTATGTACGTTAGTTAGTATTGTCAGATTGTAGTTATGTACTTTAGTTAGTATTAACAGTTTGTAGTTAGTTAAGTAAGTAAGTTAGTATTGCCAGTTTGTAGTTATGCACGTTAGTTAATATTGCCAGTTTGTAGTTATGTACGTTAGTTAGTATTGCTAGTTTATCTTATCTTATATGTTATAGACGCTCATTCTGTACAGAAAATTATTTGTTTTTTAATTTGTATTTATGTACGTAGGTTTCGTATTACAAGTTTGTAGTTATGTACGTTAGTTAGTGTTGCCAGTTAGTAGCTATGTACGTTAGTTAGTGTTGCCAGTTTGTAGCTATGTACGTTAGTTAGTGTTGCCAGTTTGTAGTTATGTACGTTAGTTAGTGTTGCCAGATTGTAGCTATGTACGTTAGTTAGTGTTGCCAGTTTGTAGCTATGTACGTTAGTTAGTGTTGCCAGTTTCAAGCTATGTACGTTAGTTAGTGTTGCCAGTTTGTAGTTATGAACGTTAGTTAGTGTTGCCAGTTTGTAGTTATGTACTTTAGTTAGTATTGCCAGTAGTGTTGTTTTAGTCCCAGGTCCTATTTTAGTTTTAGTTTTTATTTCGTTTTTTCTGTAATAATTTTAGTTTTAGTCTAGTTTTAGTTTTGAGCTCAATTTTAGTTTTCGTTTTAGTTTTCGTCGACTAAAACTAAAACACCTGAGTTTTAGTTTTCGTCTTATACATTTTAGTTTCACTTTTAGTTTTAGTCTTGTAAACACCAAAAACTAATAACATGATTGTTCATGATCAATTGTTGAAACAAATTGAAGCATAATAATAGTAGTCACAGAGATGACAGCTCAGTGTACTGAGACTGAGTCCATTCACTCAATTGTCACATTATAAGTCACACTATCACATTGTGTTATGTGCCAATGCCAAGACTCAATTTTTGACTATGTTGTAGACTAGCAGACTTGCAGTGCATGTACAAAAAACAGCAACAACTAAAAACGTAATAATAATAAGAAACCAAAAACGTAAGTCAAAATTAAAACAAATGTATTCATTCTAAGACCAAGAACTCTGAACTAACTAAACTAAGTAACAACAGTTCACTTGAAGAGTGAAGACTAAGCGTCAAAACAAATGACTGTTCAGCTTGAGAAAGACCCGTTTTTCTAGACTCCGATTAGTTCTGTTTCTTTTCCCAGTAGTCAAATCACCACAAAGAGAAAAAATTCTCTCCACGTAAGCCTCCGAAGCTGGTGCAGTCAATATATCTAAGGCCAATGGTGCAAGCAACGGAAACGTTTTTTGAACGTTCTGTGATTGCCAGTAGCTTAAGCCATTGCCATCCTCACTGACTGCTTTGGCAGCTTCTTGATAGTGCAACAAATAATCTTCCAGTTCGTCTTCAGGCCCACGAACTGCAGATATAATATTAGTGATTGGTGGGGTGTTCGCAATGTGTTGCGTCAGGGATTTGAAGCGCTTGAGAGGAGGTCCAGATGTAGTCAGGGCTGTTGAACCAACGCTATCAGGAGACGCAGTTGCAGTGATATTTCGGTTAGGAGTAGGCTGACCAGCAGCTGAAATCACTTGACCAAGCTGTGCACTTACTGCGGCTGCTGCTGCTGAAGCAGTTTCTTCTCGCAACACAAACTGTTTTGCTGCACTTAGAAGATGCCCTTTTCCTGAAATGAACAGTGCTGACACAGTGGTAGGATCAAGCAGGCAAGCTGCAGAAGGTATAGGTTCAAAAATATCAGAATCTGGTTCCAACGCAAACTCAAATCGTCGCCTCAAGCCATCCAAAAAGGTGACTGCTAGCTCTTTTAGTGATGCGTCCAGAGTTTGATCAGACTGTGCCTCAAGAAGATGATATTCTATGTCCATAAGTGCTGGAATTACTGATGACATAACAACTTTATCGCCTTCGAGTAAACGTGTATGTTCGGCAAATGGTTGCAGAAGCTTCAGTAACTGATCTATTTTTTGCCATTCACTTGAAAGAAGAGTGTCCCATTCCATTTCTTCCGCTACTGCATTCACACTAACCTTCAGTTCAATTAGTCGCTGCAGTAGAAGGAATGTGCTTGACCATCTTGTGGGACAATCTGCAATAAGAGTTTTCTTGCTCTTCAACACTAGCTTTTGGGTTGCAACAGATGATTTTCTAAACTTTTCAACCATACGCCTTGCTGAATCAAGTATCGGTTTTATGGCAGCACACTTTGACATCTCATTAACAACTAGCTGCATAGTATGAGGCATACATGCCATGCGTTTCAATTTCAAATAGTGACCATCAACAGTCGTTTCTGCCCTTGCAACCTCATAGTCTTTATCTTCATTAATATTGTCAACCTCATCATCCTCTTCCTCATCAGAATCAGAATCTGTGCCAGTGGCAGTTTCGCATCTATCAACAAACATGGTTTTAAAAGCTTTTATCATGTTAGCGCCATTGTCCGTAATAACTAGCATGACTTGGCTAGTTTTTATACCCCATTTTTCGAAGCAATCGCTAACTTTAGCAGCAATATTTTCACCTGTATGAGGATGACTAACAGTAAACACATTCAGTGTTAAATGTTCACCTTGCTGTATAATTGGATTGTACAAACAAGCCGAAACACCAAGGAACGCTGCCGTAAGGCCCCTTTTTGACCAAATATCCAAGCAAAGGGTAAGACGCCGGGCATGTTGTATATTCTCTTTAACCTTCTTTTCGAGTTCTTCACACGCCGATTTTAAAGCCGTTTGTATAGCTGTACGGCTTGGTACTTGAAACTTGGGATCCATTGCCTGGCAGAACTCTCTGAATGCCTCATGCTCGACCTGTACATGTAAATTGCATTCTTTCATTATTGTAATTATTTTACAATTTACATTTTATAGTTGCATATTAATTATTATGTACCAATATACAGCCATTTTTATTTATTCTTATATTAATTCAATGAAATGAATAACATTTAACAGTTATACTATTTAAGCTGCCATGTGGCCATGTGTACAAATTTTATCTGTTTTAAGTACTCTAACAATTATTTTTCTCAAGCCCTGTCCTGTCCCATAATAAAATTAGTGATACTGCTGCCCATATTAATACACATAAAATTATAATGAAAAAGTTTTGTTTTACAATTTAATGTTCGTAAGGTTATGATACTACATGAATGATATGTCACATGTGTCTTTGTGTGACTTTTTGTTTATAGGTTCAAAGAAGTAGTAGTAGTTATTAATAAGAAATAAATAAAGCATGATTACTTACCAACGACGTGGAAACACCAGTTTTCGCTATGAATCGTGTCAGAGCTTGCATTCTGGAAATATTTTCAACAGACTGTGCAGAATATTTGTGTTTATTAAGTTTATTACCAAACATGTCGGTAATTTTCCTTGAGGCAGAAGAGTTGGCAGCTGGCAACTTTGTTGACTTACTGGGTGCTGCTGCTACTTTAGTCTTCTCTTTCTCTTCCATGGCATCATTTTCTTTCTTGTGGCAAGCTTTTAAATGCCGTTTTAGATTTGTAGGATTCCTTCCCACGAGCAGTCTTTCACATTTCTTACCGTCGTTAATAACCAAACATTCACTTTTGTTTAAATCTATACGGTATGTGAAATAATCCCAAACATCACTCGATTTTGGGCGTCCACTTACTCCACCAACACCAGTTCCTGCTGTTGTCATTGTCAACTTTCAATGTTAAATAATTGTATTATTTTTATGACTTATATTATCGCCCAGTTGATGCGCATGCGCGATCATCAAAGAAATCAGGTCATAATAATTTCCTAGAATTTCGCAAAAGTGCAGTAACGGAAAAGAACGATAAATGGGGATTTTAGTTTTTATTTCGTTGGGGAGTTTTAGTTTCAGTTTTTATTCAGTCTTTTGTCTACCAGATTTAGTTTTCGTCTAGTTTTAGTCTTGCTGCTAATTTTAGTTTTAGTTTTAGTTCTCGTTGACGAAAATGTACATATTTTCGTTGACGAAGGTTTTAGTTTCAGTTTTCGTCGACGAAAACAACACTAATTGCCAGTTTGTAGTTATGCACTCTAATTCGTATTGCCAGTTTGTATTTATGTACATTAGTTAGTATTGCCAGTTTGCAGTTATGTACGTTTGTTTGTATTGCCAGTTTGTAGTTTTGTACGTTAGTTTCGTATTTCAAGTTTGTATTTATGTACGTTAATTAGTATTGTCAGTTTGTAGCTATGTACGTTAGTTAGTATTGCCAGTTTGTAGTTATGTACGTTAGTTAGTCTTGCCAGTTTGTAGTTATGTACGTTAGTTCGTATTGCCAGTTTGTATTTATGTACGTTAGTTAGTATTGTCAGTTTGTAGCTATGTACGTTAGTTAGTATTGCCAGTTTGTAGTTATGTACGTGAGTTAGCATTGTCAGTTTGTAGCTATGTACGTTAGTTAGTATTGCCAGTTTTTAGTTATGTACGTGAGTTAGCATTGTCAGTTTGTAGCTATGTACGTTAGTTAGTATTGCCAGTTTGTAGTTATGTACGTGAGTTAGCATTGTCAGTTTGTAGCTATGTACGTTAGTTAGTATTGCCAGTTTGTAGTTATGATGAAAACTTCTTAAGTTTAGGTATAGGAAATATTTTTTTTTAAAATTAAAATAAGTGTTATTTTCTCCATTAACTTTAAACCAAATATATTGGTTTGTATTCCACTAATCAGCTAATCGAGACGTGGCTTTACTCAAAAGATTCCAGACAGACATTCCTACATGTTGAAGATTTAAATAAAGTGTTTTGTTGTTTTTTGCTTAAATGATCTGTACATGGTTATAGAAGTAATAGATTTTAAAGTGTCCTTATTTGGTAACATCACAAATCTTCTTGTCATAATTTTAGTTGACTGTCGTTAACCTGAAGAACTTAAAACTTGCACTTACATGCTAACCCGATGGTGTCCGATACCTTACACTGCTGGTACTCAGTCACATGATCGTCCTGGTCATTGTCTCTGCTCACATTAGGTTTAATTAAGTCTGGCCCGTTGTTGGTGGAACCTCGCTCGTGTAGCATCGTATCGGGATCCGTACTTCCGTCTTTGTCTCCTTTGACAAGGATTGAGGCGTTCGTGGAAGAGATGCTTGCTGTTGTTGTCCTGATGGGTGAGGAGGAAGATGACGTGGTTGATCTTCTGGGTGAGGCCGTGGTCGTTTTTCTTGCTGTTGTCGCTGGTGATGACACAGGCCTGGAGCTTGTTGTAGGAGCTGGGGTGCTGAAACAGGATTTTAAAAAAATACAATCATTCATGTTTTAATACAATAGAAATTAAAGAGATATTAAAGAGATAACATTTTTATATAATAAAACATTCACGTAATCACAACAAGCTTGCTTGTTCAAAATAAAACAAATATTAAACGTTTAAGTTGATAAAAAAAACACTTAATCTTGTTGAAATTTTATCTGAAATATTCATGCTAATTTTGAAGATATTTAAATTTTGATTTCAAATAAATTAGAAGTTCAGTAGTTAGGGAAACATTTTTTTTAAATCCCCCAAAATTTTGAAGTACTTTTCAAGGTTATTTAACGGGTATAAAGAAAAAATTAGGAGTCCATTGTTTTGGTAGCATAAACAGAGTTTAAAAAATTAGTAAATTGATACCATGTATGAGCCTGACAAGACGTCACAAAGAAAAGCTTTTGTATCTGACGTCATGTCAGGCTCATACATGCTCTGTTGAATGGTATCCACCTACTTTAACCAATTAGTAGTTCAGTATTTCGGTAATATGACAAGTTTGATGCATCTAAAATGATATTCTGCTGATCTGTAGTGCTAAGGATTAAGTTAGTCTTTTAAAATAATTCATATAAAGGAAAGCTCTGCGAAATTATGTTTAATATAAAGTTAACAATGACAATAACATAGTTTTTCAATTTTATGGTATGCTTCATTTTCAGGGATATTGAAAGTATTTACTTTGTAGATTAATTAACTAATTTACCAATAGATCTACCCTAAAATTTAATTTCACACTTTAATGCCGAAAATTTACTTTTCAAATTTGTTCTTGGCAATTACATTGATCTTTGTAACATTTTCACACATAGCTAAAATTTTATAAAGAAAAATATATTTGTGTTGTTCATGGGCAACTGAACGAGCTCGAACGAGACGGTCGTTTGAATTTTGTTGTTTTAAACAGAAAACCCACTGAATAAGAGCTCTTAAAACCTGATTAAATGGGGGAGGCGAGTGGTTGGAGTTAACAACTACTTGAAAAATTAATCCGCATTTCGCTGCTAGAATGTAATTGAAATGACTGATGCACCTATAGACGTACACGCCCTGAAAACTATCAATTACAATATCTTTACAACAGTTTTAAAAACTGATTTTTATTAAATCTGTACATATAATTATTCACCAGAACAAAATCACGAACGAGTAGTGTGCAAATAAGCATGACGAATGACCCTCACAGAGATCGACCAATCAGTTTATGGTTGGCAAGCGAATATGGTGGAGGGGGGGTCATCAAGACCAATCCTGGTTCTTGAGTTCACTATCGTTGTTCCGTCAGATATTAAGACGCATTTCGTATTGTAGTGGTTATAACATTGGCCAAACCCGAGGAATGTCCTGGGTTCAAGCCCCAGCTGAATCAAAATAATAATTATTTTAATAAAATGTTTTGCCTGTTTTTTTTCCACCCTTTCTTTGCGAACACGACTTCGAAACATGGCTGTAAACTTTGTTTCAACTTGAGCTTCGTGCTCTCCGTTGTTCTCAGTGACGGTAAAGTAATCATACACTCACCCCAACAATACGTTCAGTACATGAATACTTCAGGAGGCAGAAATTATCACGATGTTCCCACAAGTATCATCTTTTAATATTTTACTTCCGAGAACGTCATACCTCTCCTCGCGTTTACAATTCCGTTAACCATTTGCCTATATCCTTGCTCTTTAGCGGTCCTTCCGAACATGGAGTTAGTGATGTAGTTTTTGTCTGTTCTCTCTCCCCCTTCTTTGCACTATCTATGAGCAAGTCTGCGGCGTATGCTACGCCGCGGGTCACATCTAGTAAAAATATATTATATGAAGTTTGAATAGTATCTCAAATGATTTATTCAATCAATGATGGGAAATCAGGGAAAATAATCACGTCGTATTATTGCCTTGACTTTTCATCGGGTTATTACGACCGAACACTAAAGCCTTTCGCCTTAAATCTTTGCTGTTGTCTTTTTATTTTTTCTTCTTCTTGTTTTCGAGTTATCAACATTAAAATAACGCCAAGATGGCGAGTACATTTTCTAGTAACCTTGGTCTACATTGTGTACAACGAAACGCTTTATTACGGAGCTCTTCGTTTTTTGTACAGGTTGAAAAGATTTGTTTTATTTCTACTTCCCTTTGTCAATAAAATGCCTACTACATTAGTAACATCTAAGACATAATGTTAGACTTGCGATCTTTTAGAATGATAAAATATTTATGATGCATAAAACGTATGAGGTTAACTATTATCTTACATAATGAGTTGCTGACTGAATAAACTCATGAAGAGAGAGAGAGAGAGAGAGAGAGAGAGAGAGAGAGAGAGAGAGAGAGAAGATAGAGAAAGAGAGAGGGAGGGAGTGGGATGTTTAGAATAAGAAAAAATGCGAATTAGAATAACAGAGATACCAAACGATTAAATGTGTTTGTGAAACGAATAATGAATAGAAGATAAGACAGAAACGAAAGATATACATTAAGACAATCAGGAAAAGGTTGTAAGTTAATGAACTGAAATCGAAAGCGAGTGTTTCTTAATACCACTACAAAACTTTTCAATTATGAATAAAAGAAATTTAATGTAATATCACAAAATTTTGTGTTAATGGAAGATTATTGTAAGCGGCCAGCTTGAGACTACACAGTTATATAGTGGTCTATTCTAGAGATGCCAATTTGAGTGTGGTCAGTTTGAGAGTGGTCAATTTGAGAGTGGTCAGTTTGAGAGTGGTCAGTCTGAGAGTGGTCAATTTGAGAGTAGTTAGTCTGAGAGTGGTCAATTTGAGAGTGGTCAGTTTGAGAGTGGTCAGTCTGAGAGTGGTCAGTTTGAGAGTGGTCAGTATGAGAGTTGTCAGTTTGAGAGTGGTCAATTTGAGAGTGGTCAGTTTCATAGTGGTGAGTCTGAGAGTGGTCAGTTTGAGAGGGGTCAATTTGAGAGTGGTCAGTGTGAGAGGGGTCAGTTTGAGAGTGGTAATTATGAGAGTTATCACTTTGTGAGTGGTCACTTTGAGAGTGGTAAATTTGGGAATGATCAGTTTGAGAGTTGTAAATACTAGAGGTTTAAGTTTGAGGATGTCAGAGCCTTGTTTTTAATTTGACAATTGTCACATTGAGAGTGTTCAGTTTGTCTTGAGTCAGTTTGCGAGATGTCATTTGGTGAGAAATTAGTAGAGTTTGTTAAAGGTTTGAGTCAAGTGTTACGGTGGCCCATTTAATAATAATTATTTTATTTATTCTTTAAGCGCAGCAGCAAGTCAGGCGCGCGGCGTCTGTAAGACATTATACAACAGACGTGGAGTAAGGTAACGGGTCAAAGCTAGTAACAAGCTAACTAAAACCTTCCATTAGAATACAGAGAAAAAACACACAGAGGTCTGTCTCATTATGGCCACTACGGGCTTTGACTAATTGATCGTCTGCAGAGACGAGATACAATGTAAACCAGAAAACTGACAAAGAAAAAAAAATGTGGGGGGGGGGGG
>MUZC01000560.1:560656-571371 GCA_002072015.1 Radix auricularia | reverse complement strand
TTTGTCAGGGGCCGTTTTGTCAGGGGCCGTTTTGACAGGGGCCGTTTTGTCGGGGCCGTTTAGTCGGGGCCGTTTTGTCAGGGGCCGTTTTGACGGGTCACCATATATAATATAAGTATATGTTAACTCAATAATTGTATTAAAAAATAATAATAAATACTAAAAGTTTCACAAGTGACTTGGTTTTCCTGCTCTGACATGGCTCAGTATAATGGGGTTCCTCAGTTGATCAGTTGTTCGGAATAGGATTGTACTTGAAGCCAAGAAGACTTCAAAAATTAAAAATCCATGGGCTTTCCTTAACTCCTACTTTGGAGAGTTTTCACTGATGTCACAAAGGTATCGATTTTTCTCACGGAGCTCAAACTTCCGGGACTTTTTACATGTTTATTGTTAACTGATTGATAGGAAACAGGAAATCTTGGTCCAGTTCTAGACAAAGGTAAATATTGGGGAGTAACTTGTAAACAGGTATAGGCTTTTTCCCTTCTAATTTATACTTGTTTTCATAAAGGGTTTAAATCTTTTTAAGAAAATAATAAATGTTAAGACTCAAATTGTTTAAACAGAATATATCACCTTCCTAAAAAAATAAAATTTAAAAATATATATATTTTTTAAAATTAAATCAAAAGTTAAAACCTTTAAAATCGTGTTAAGTTTTTATTAAGATCAAGTTTTTCAACAAAAAAAACGTGTTTCCTTACCATACAGAATAGGACTGCATAAAGCTTTTTTATTTAAAAAAAACAAAAAAACAAAAAACAAAAAACAAATTACACAAACTATTTGTGTAAGGAAACAATAAATTAAGGTAGTGAGTATCGTCTCGTCAGGACGACCCAATATGCGGCTGCATACGCGCTCGTCCACTTCCGGTTATTGCTATTCTTAGTAACATTGTTTATAAAATGATGTTTATAAAATTGAAGAGTTACAAGTATTCACTGCGCCTTTCATTGCACCTCCGATTCTATATGTGCATTCAAACAATCTCTAAAAACTATCACTAAACCTAACCCAACCCTTAAAACTATCACTAAACCTAACCCAAACCCTAAAAGCTATCACTAAACCTAACCCAAACCCTATAAACTATCACTAAACCTAACCCAAACCCTAATAACTCCTCCGGCATCCTTCCGTCTCGCGAGACGATGGTGCATCACCGTTGGGTTGGGTTGCATTTCCTCGAGTGACTGTGCAGTCCTATCCTTGAGTGACAGTCTTTGCCACAGTTTTTACACACGAGTTCTGTGCTTCCATATGTTTTGGCCTTTCTCCTAGCTCTTCTGTCTGCAGCCTCCTCCATTCTTCGCTCCTCGGCTACTATGACGCCCTCTTTGACAACTGTGCACCATGTAGATCGGTCTTCTGCCTTACACTCCCAGTCACTTGTATGTATTTTGGCTGCTTTCATGTCCCTTTGACAGACATCTTTAAATCGCAAGCGTGGGCGACCTGTTTTCCTCTTTCCTGAAGCAAGTTCACCATATAGGAGGTCCTTCGGGATGCGGCCGGGGCTCATTCTTTTGACATGTCCTAGCCACCTCAGGCGTCTTTCACTAAGAATTGAGAACATGCTTTGGGTATTGGCACGCGTGAGTACCTCACTATTAGGCACTTTTTCTTGCCATTTAATACCAAGGATGCGACGCAGGCATCTCAAATGGAAGCTGTTTAGCTTACGCTCTTTTGATGTATAAGTGGTCCATGTCTCACTCCCATATAGTAGTGTACTGATGACACAGGCTCGATAGACGCACAGTTTGGTTTTCTCCGTTAGCTTGGTGTTTTGCCAGACCCGCTTATTTAGTTTAGCCATTGTTGCGGCTGCCATGCCAATTCTGCTGTTTATTTCTTCTTCAATGGACAGTGTATTGGAGACCTTGGATCCCAAGTAGGTGAAGCTGTCCACAACCTCCAAGTTTTCATTATCGATATTTATGGTAGGAGGAGGTCGAGTGTCTTGGGCCATGATGTTTGTCTTTTTCAAGCTGATTTGCAGACCAAATTCTTTGCAGGCATTGGAGAAGCTTGACACGAGTTGTTGCAAACCAGATTCTGTATGTGCTGTTAGTGCCGCATCATCCGCAAATAGTAGCTCTCGAATTAGGACATCCGTCGTTTTGGTCTTGGCTCGGAGGCGGGCAGTGTTGAAAAGTCCTCCATCAGCTCTGGTATGTAACCAGATTCCCTCACTGCTATCCTTGAATGCGTATCGAAGAAGTACAGAGAAGAATATTGCGAAGAGTGTTGGTGCGAGTACACAACCTTGTTTAACTCCGCTGCTGACAGGGAAGGCCTCTGACTTAGCTCCATCGAACTGTACTGTGCCAAGCATATTTTCATGGAACTGTCTGATGATGGCAAGTAGGTGAGGGGGACATCCAATTTTTGCCAGTATTTGGAATAGCCCGTTGCGACTGACTAAGTCGAAGGCTTTTGTAAGGTCCACAAATGCAATGTATAGTGGCATCTGCTGCTCTCTGCATTTTTCCTGGAGCTGTCGTATGGAGAACACCATGTCTATGGTAGACCGACCGGACCGGAAACCACACTGAGATTCTGGATAGACGCGGGATGCTAGGCTTTGTAAACGTTTTAGTATAACGCGGGCAAAGGTCTTTCCTACAATACTAAGGAGTGAAATGCCGCGATAATTATTGCAATCACTCCTATCACCTTTGTTTTTATATAGTGTCACTATATTTGCATCCTTTAGGTCTTGGGGGATGTAGCCCTGTTCCCAGCAGAGGGACAGAATCTCGTGCAATGGTTGGAGTAAAGCTGTCTTGCCACTCTTTAGAACCTCTGGTGGTATTCCATCATTCCCAGGCGCTTTTCCACAAGCTAGACTGTCAATTGCTTTGCTCAGCTCTTCCTGTGTGGGCACGACATCAAGTTCTTCCATGAGTGGCATATCTGGGATGTCATCTAGAGCGGTGCTGGAGACTGTGGTAACTGTTGAATACAATTCCAGATAATGCTCAACCCACCGTTTTAGCTGTGCTGCCTGGTCTTGAATAATTTCTCCATTTTTGGACTTTAGGGGAGCAGCTTTTGACGTCAAGGGGCCCGTTGCCTTTTTGATGTTTTCGTACATGACTTTTGCATTGCCCATGTCTGCAGCTGATTGTATACTGGAACAGAGCTTAAGCCAGTAGGTATTGACACATTTACGTGCAACCTTTTGGGCAAGTGACTTAGCTGTTTTTAAAGCATGCAAATTGTCAGGTGTAGGCTTTTCCTTGTAAGCCATAAGAGCTTTCCTTTTTGCTTCAGTGACGGGTTTCATCTCGTCCCAATGTTCATCAAACCAGTCCGTGTTTTTGTGAGATTTTTTGCCAAAGGCTTGTATTGCGGATGTATAGATTGTGTCTCTCAGTTGCGTCCATTTGGAGTCAATGGTGACGCATGGGGACATCTTTGAGAGACTTTCCTTCACCTTGTCTTTGAACAGCTGCGCTATCGCAGGGTCTTTCATGCAGGAGGTATTGATGCGTGGACTTCCCTTTTTCTTTGTGTGGTACGAGTTTTTCCTCATTATTCGTACTTTGCTGGCGACAAGGGAATGATCCGTGTCACAGTCGGCACTGTGATAGCTGCGAGTGAGTAGGACGCTAGCTAGTTGTGCACGCCTGGTGATAATGAGGTCCAGCTGGTGCCATTGGTGGGATCGAGGGTGTCTCCAAGATACTTGATGTATATCCTTGCACTTGAAGAAAGTGTTGGTCACACACAAGCCTCGTGAGCAGCACAATTCCAGAAGCCTTTGTCCATTTTCATTTAACTTTCCTCTTCCAAATAGTCCAAGGCAGGTGGGCCAGGCTTCGTGGTCGCTCCCCACTCTAGCATTGAAATCTCCTAGGAGATAGATTGCCTCGTCTTTGTGGATGCCGGCTATTGCCTGGTCTAACGCTCCATAGAACTGGTCCTTCTCTTCCGGAGTTGAATAGAGTGTTGGGGCATACACACTAAGAATGTTTGCTGGGCCCGCAGTTGTTCTGAGTCTTAGAGTGAGGATCCTCTCCGTGCCTGATGACGGTGGTTCAATGGATGGTAGAAGAGTGTTTTTAACAGCGAAACCCACACCATGCTGTCTAGGTTCGTCTTTCGGTCTGCCTTGCCAGAAGAAGGTGTAATTGGCCTCTTTGAGTGAACCGTTGTCTGGGAGCCTGGTCTCCTGAAGGCATGCTATGTCAATCTTTAGCCTTTTAAGTTCTCTATCGATTATTCCTGTCTTCCGTGTGTCGTTTATGGACTGCAGATCATCAGTGATGCCGGGACACATAGTCCTCACGTTCCAGCTAGCGATTCGAAGAGCTGGGGTCTTCTTTTTCTTTTTTGTATTTCTTGGTGCAGGGCTTAGTGGCCCACTTGTTGAGTGGTACTCTAATCTCCACGCACCCAGTGGAGAAGGCAGGCCATGACGGGATAGCACCTATTTGACTGGGGGCTGCCCAGTTTGAGGCGGGCGGTAGCTGTCCAGTGAGACATTGGTAGTCTCTCCCACCGTCGGAAGCAGCCCCTGGCGCCTAGCTCTACGTCAATTGAGCTTTGGCTTATAACCGGTAACTGCTGCTTCCCGTGTTTTGTCGACACCTTGCGGCGACGCTGGAGTGTCCTCTCCAGANATGTACAGTTGGTATAGGCCTTATATGTATAGATGGTATATATGTACAGTTGATATAGGCCTTATGGGGGCGCGGTGGTCAAAGTGTTAGTGCGCTGCGGTACAAAAAAACAATTCTAAAATAAAAATAAAAATCGGTCACGGGTTCAAACCCCGGTTCTGGCACCCCTACGGGTAGATGATGCTCGTTAAAACCTTGGCTGGTAGTTCATCTAGGAGAAGGAAACTCCGAATACAAATCCTCCGCTGCCTTGCGGCTATACCTGCCTTGCGGGAAAGGCTAAGGGAGTAAACCCTGAAAGAAAATCAGGAATTGGAGCACCTACAGGCGGTCTATACATAAGACTTATGTACATACCGGCAGCTCCTGCGACGCCAATGGCAGCCAAGCTGCATCGACGCAAGTCGTTCCCTTGGTTACACCATTGACGTGGAGAGGGGGGATATGCTGTATGGGCAGCAGCTAATTCTCCATAATACCCGCCCAGGCTTGCATCACCTCTGGAGAGGACACTCCAGCGTCGCCGCAAGGTGTCGACAAAACACGGGAAGCAGCAGTTACCGGTTATAAGCCAAAGCTCAATTGACGTAGAGCTAGGCGCCAGGGGCTGCTTCCGACGGTGGGAGAGACTACCAATGTCTCACTGGACAGCTACCGCCCTAATAACTATCACTTAACGTAACCCTAAAGTCTATCCCTAAACCTAACATCAAAACAAACCATTTAAAAAAAAAAAAAAAATCTTATTCATTATCAATTCATGTAGTATTGTTTGAAAAAAATAAACCCAAAAAATAGGCATCAATAAGAAATCGAACCCCGGACCTACGATGTAGCGTACTATCCTACTATCAATACGACCACACAGCCACAATCAACTTTGAAACTTTTAACCTTATAAAAAAATGTTACCAAGAATAGCAATAACCGGAAGTGAACGAGCGCGTATGCAGCCGCATATTTGGTCGTCCTGACGAGAATATACTCACTAGCTTTATTATCAAATAATACAAATAATGGTAAACGTTTCGGCTCATGCCTTCATCAGTACAAAAACTTACATATATCTTAAAATTAAAACATATTAAAGTCTATGTGATAAAATGAAAAGAAAAGAAAAACAAAAATAAACACGGACATAGAATATAAGAAAAAGGAGGAAGTTGAAGTATCTAAAGTAACAGTGAAAACCACAACGGGAAAACGATTTTGCAGTCAGGTAAAATTGTGGCTTTGGTTAATTCCATTTGGAGCCAACGTAACAAATCGTTTTATGAGTCTATTTTCCATGTGGACTCTATCATGGGTATTGGTTGCATATAGAATACCAGCTATGAAAAAAAACATCTTACTATACAGATTGTGGTTTTTCACTATATCCAGGTAAAAACCTGGCAAACCAGTAATAACAATCAAGGTTTTTACAAGTACTTAGTGAGAAAATATACAACACTATACAAAAGAAATGATCTATCTAGACAACATTCATCTACCATTCAAAATAAATGGTCTATCTAGATAAATACAGTTTAGACCTCTACACTTATCTCGACCTTGGTTATCTCGCCAACCCTATTATGTCGACGCTTTTGAGGTGGAACCGCCAAATTCTCTATTTGTCTACTCATTTTCTTATCGGTTAATATGTCGCTTCTTTTATGTCGCCGAACCCTAATATCTCGAGTACAAAAGACGGCCAAATTTGCCACTTAACGTCGGTTATCTCGATTATCGTTTGTTGTCAAGTCAATTTGTCGGTTAATCGTTCCTAGAAAAGTCCGTTTTACTGCCCCGGTCCATATTTTCACTTCAAATTTTTAGAAACAAGAAGGGGAAGGTATCGAATTTCCACCTCACGAGGTCTGCTGGTGACGTCACAGCTCTCTTGAGCTCAGCTCTCTGCGCTGTGTTACTTCTATTACTATGCTTCGCATCTAAGCAATACTTTTTTAAATTAAAAATCATTCACTAGCAAACTCCACTAACAGTGATGACGTGTAATTTTATATTATTTATGGAGCAGATTATTATTATTAAGAAAACGCTTTGATGTCATGGTCGCTCTCGTGTTGGCTCTGGTATTCTGTCGTAACACAAAAAAAAATTTACTCCTGGTAATAAGCTAATATATCGACTAAATTAAGTTAAGGTTAACCGGTCCTTATTAAAGGTATGAACAGTTGGTGCACATATGGCTTTTGTTGTTCGCAAACATGTTTGTTTATTTTTATAGCATGCCGATAACTTTATCAAACAAATTTAACGGCAACGCAGATGTGTAAAAAAAAAAAAAAAAACTCCAAAACACGTGCATGTATTAACGCACAACATGTACATAAAGAAATTTCAAACAAATTTTAATGTTTAGCCGCCATATCGGTTGTCGTTAATCCTGATCCTTGGTTATCTCCACGCTTTTCGGCAAACGCCTAGGCCGTCGACATAACCGGGTCCGACTGTACTTAGTGAGAAAATATACATCTACGAGATAAAAGAATTGATCGATCTAGCCAATATATATCTACGAGATAAAGAATTGATCGATCTAGCCAATATATATCTACCAAACAAAGGAAATACTCTACCTAGATAATATGCGTCTGTCAGACCAAAGATAGTATCTATCTAGAGTCTAGGCAATAGTCATCTACCAACTACCAGACAAAAGAAATGTTGTATCAAGAGTCTAGACAATATTCATCTACCAAACAAAAGAAATGTTGTATCTAGAGTCTAGACAATATACATCTACCAGACAAAAGAAATGTTGTATCTAGAGTCTAGACAATATACATCTACCAGACAAAACAAATGTTGTATCTTGAGTCTAGACAATATACATCTACCAGACAAAACAAATGTTGTATCTAGAGTCTAGACAATATACATCTACCAGACAAAACAAATGTTGTATCTAGAGTCTAGACAATATACATCTACCAGACAAAACAAAATGTTCTATCTAGACAGCTTGGATCAAAAACAATTTTCACTTTCAAATGAAATCGATACCAGTTTTAAAAATTGAAAAGACATTTTATTAGATAAGTTAATATTTCATACGCAAATCACGAAAACATTACTTTGAAACTAGAGACTAATATAAAGTATTCAACAGAAGATAATGTTAAGAAAGGGATGAACTTTTTACTTTAATTAAATCCCCAGAAAAAAACAAAACCAAAAATAAAGAGGCCTAATCGTGTTTCACTCTTGTTCTTTGTTGTTGTTTTTCCCCGTCCAATTGAAGCTCGACCACGGACAAAAGATGGCAATGTGTCCATCAATAAAACCAGGGCTGGTATTTTTTTTACTTCTTTAACTCATCCGTTATCGACATAGAAGCTGACTTTACAGCGGTTAACTCTAGCGGTGAACCAGTTTAACGAGTATTATGAAAAGGCCACCTAAAAAAATTCCATGTTTATAAAGATGTGAAGATGGTAGTGTAATGGTATGTGTAACAATGTGTCGAGATGTTGCTTTATGTGTCACAACTTGTTAAACAGCCATACCTATAATCAGCGCTTGACATTGAAAACTTCAAAATACCCAACATTAAGACCACCTTTATCAATAATAAATATGTCAAATATTGACTTAATGTTACTAAAAGTTTGACGATTCAGTTATAGGGGAACCCAGAGTTAAATACCACACAACAAGAAGAAAAATCGGAACAAATATTTTTTTAATATAAAGAACTGTCGTAAAGCAATGATTTTAAAACTTTAAGATGGTTCAATAAACTTTAGAATCAAGCTTAAGGTAAAATTAAGCTTCCGAGGATATTTTTTTATCCCAGTTTAAATAATTATCGTTGTCTTTGACAAGCTGGACCATGTGAGAGAGTAGGGTGTGCTGTGGGAGGTCTCGCCTTCACACGACAGAAGAAGACGATAGATTCTTGTCGATAAATGAATAACACACCGTGACCAAAAGTTCCCTTCAAGCTGCGCTGTGGCGCGGCCGCGCAGATATTTTTTCCTGACACCGTGCGGCAGTTTAGAATTACCGAGCAGTAAATTTAGTAAAATACTGCACGAGAAATGGATACTGCGCAACTTTGCACACCATCTTTTATTTATTTTGCACAGGGACCAACGAACCTTAGAGGGAACATTGACCGTGACATAGCACCTGTAGTCTTTGGTAATGTTGACACATTAAAATATGTGTACAGGAAGAGATAATTATACATATAGACAGCGTGACAGAGAGCGAAAAACGCACATAAAGACAGCGTGACAGAGAGCGATGAATATACATGTGACAGAGAGCGATAAACATACATATAGACAGCGTGACATAGAGCGATAAACATACATATAGACAGCGTGACAGAGAGCGATAAACGTACATATAGACAGCGTGACAGAGAGCAATGAACATACATATAGACAGTGTGACAGAGAGCGATAAACATACATAAAGACAGCGTGACAGAAAGCGATAAACGTACTAAAGGCATCGTGACAAGGAGAGATTAATGTACATATATAGACAGCGTAACAAGGAGGGATGAATGTACATATATAGACAGCGTGACAAGGAGAGATTAGCGTATATATAGATTCCATGACAGGGAGATAGACACGAAAGGAAGAAAAAACTGGGCGTAAGAAAGGAAAAATGGGAAAGGAAGTTTACGTTTCCCGAACATTTTTTTAAGAAAAACGATTTAAATTAAAAATTTATCATTTTAAAAAAATCATTTTGTTGTTTTCCTTTCCCAATAAAATTTCAATATCACTGAAAGTTGAAATTTACTACAGAAAACACGAGTGGTAAGATTATTTAGATGAAACTCATACAACGACAGATTAGTTGGCCAGAACGTGATCAGAAACTAACATCATCCTAGAGTGCGGTGTAATGACCTGGCTAACCAGATCGAGGGTTCTCAAAGTGGTTTAGTGGGAGCCTCCTATAATACTTGCTGTTCAAACCAACAACATTTTGGTAGTACATACAATATGAAAACAACAATACTTACGTAGTACACACAACATGAAAACAACAATACTTACGTAGTACACACAACATGAAAACAACAATACTTAAAGTAAGTAGAACATACAAGAACATACAAGTAGAAAACAAGAAATCTCTGCTGCGGATATCAACTGTCATAACTATACAGTTTGTCGACTTCCAGACAACAATTATTGAGAATTCAAAGTTTAAAGACTTCGTGTCGTTGGGATACACCAAATGTCTAAAATCTGAAAACAGCATTGACATTTCATGATGGGGAACAGCCATCAAACAGCCATCAAACAGCCATCAAACAGTCGTCAGGACGTCAACAAGAAATTCAGAAAAAAACTTAGAACCATTGATGTCAATTATTTTTTCCTCAAGTAAAATGTGAAAACATTTTTAAAATAAATTAATCATCTTCTTCTTTCATTTTTCTCGGGTCTACTATTTTTTTTTAAAAGAATCTTAAAAGAATTAACTTTTTAAATAATTGAACAGTTTCAGGGCTCAGTAGGTCGAGATAAAAAAAATACAGAGTAAAAAAAACAACAAAAACCACTACAATCTTTAGAAAACGTTGTATAAGACGCAATAAATGGCAACGACCTGCGCGATGCGTGGTCGTCGTAGAGTAGCACGGTGGTCAATAAAATAACAGGCCTCTCGTCACGTTAACAACTGTACTTAAATGTATACACTATAACAGGGGCGGATCCCGGGGGAGGAAAAAATCGGTGGCCCCTTCTCACGTCAATGTCAATATGGTATCTCAGATAATAACTATATGTGGGTGCGTGCTTGCGTGTGTGTGTGTGTTTATGTGTTGTTTCAACTGAGTACGTATGACGTCATACTTCTGTGACGCCCTGTCAGACCTATACGTGCCCTGTATAAATAGCAAATTTTTTTCCATCTAAATGTAAAAGCCTCATTGCAGTCTCGGCCATTTTTATAGTATGTTTGACGTGACGTCCAATGTGGGTAACAGTCAGCAAGTGTTGCCACCAAATAAAGTCACTACTAAAGTTTTGATATATTTATTTATACGTGCAAATTTATTATTATCATATATATATATATATATATATATATATA
>MUZC01000560.1:545939-560472 GCA_002072015.1 Radix auricularia | reverse complement strand
TATATATATATATATATATATATATATATATATATATATATATATATATGTATATGTATATGTATGTATGTATGTATCTGTGTATCTATATGTATGTATCAGCTTGGCAGCTGCAGAAATTTGGCGGCCATATACAGATGCATGCACATTATGAACAAGTCTAGTGTTACTGAGATCACGCCAGTCTAGCTATATCTTACTGACTCTGGTGTTACTGAGATCACGCCAGTCTGGCCATATCTTACTCTAGTGTTACTGAGATCACGCCAGTCTGGTCATATCTAACTGTAGTGTTACTGAGATCACGCCAGTCTGGCCATATCTTACTGACTCTAGTGTTACTGAGATCACGCCAGTCCGGCCATATCTTGCTGTAGTGTTACTGAGATCACGCCAATCTGGCCATATCTTACTGTAGTGTTACTGAGATCACGCCAGTCTGGCCATATCTTACTGTAGTGTTACTGAGATCACGCCAGTCTGGCCATATCTTGCTGTAGTGTTACTGAGATCACGCCAATCTGGCCATATCTTACTGTAGTGTTACTGAGATTACGCCAGTCTGGCTATATCTTACTGTAGTGTTACTGAGATCACGCCAATCTGCAATATCTTATTGTAGTGTTACTGAGATCACGCCAGTCTGGCCATATCTTACTGTAATGTTACTGAGATCACGCCAGTCTGGCAATATCTTACTCTAGTGTTACTGAGATCACGCCAGTCTGGCCATATCTTACTGTAGTGTCACTGAGATCACACCAGTCTGGCCATATCTTACTGTAGTGTTACTGAGATCACGCCAGTCTGGCTATATCTTACTGTAGTGTTACTGAGATCACACCAGTTTGGCAATATCTTACTGTAGTGTTACTGAGATCCAACCATCTCAGTAACACTACAGTAAGATATTGCCAGACTGGCAATATCTTACTGTAGTGTTACTGAGATCACGCCAGTCTGGCTATATCTTACTGTAGTGTTACTGAGATCACACCAGTCTGGCAATATCTTACTGTAGTGTTACTGAGATCACGCCAATCTGGCAATATCTTACTGTAGTGTTACTGAGATCACACCAGTCTGGCAATATCTTACTGTAATGTTACTGAGATCACACCAGTCTGGCTATATCTTACTGACTCAGGTGTTACTGAGATCACACCAGTCTGGCCATATCTTACTGCAGTGTTACTGAGATCACGCCAGTCTGGCAATATCTTACTGTAGTGTTACTGAGATCACACCAGTCTGGCTATATCTTACTGCAGTGTTACTGAGATCACGCCAGTCTGGCAATATCTTACTGTAGTGTTACTGAGATCACACCAGTCTGGCCATATCTTACTGCAGTGTTACTGAGATCACGCCAGTCTGGCTATATCTTACTCTAGTTTTACTGAGATCACGCCAATCTGCAATATCTTATTGTAGTGTTACTGAGATCACGCCAGTCTGGCCATATCTTACTGTAATGTTACTGAGATCACGCCAGTCTGGCAATATCTTACTCTAGTGTTACTGAGATCACGCCTGTCTGGCTATATCTTACTGTAGTGTTACTGAGATCACACCAGTCTGGCAATATCTTACTGTAGTGTTACTGAGATCACGCCAGTCTAGCTATATCTTACTCTAGTGTTACTGAGATCACGCCAGTCTGGCTATATCTTACTGTAGTGTTACTGAGATCACACCAGTCTGACAATATCTTACTGTAGTGTTACTGAGATCACGCCAGTCTGGCTATATCTTACTGACTCAGGTGTTACTGAGATCACACCAGTCTGGCCATATCTTACTGCAGTGTTACTGAGATCACGCCAGTCTGGCAATATCTTACTGTAGTGTTACTGAGATCACACCAGTCTAGCTATATCTTACTCTAGTGTTACTGAGATCACGCCAGTCTGGCAATATCTTACTGTAATGTTACTGAGATCACGCCAGTCTGGCCATATCTTACTCTAGTGTTACTGAGATCACGCCAGTCTATCTATAACTTACTAACTCTAACTGAGATCACACCAGTCTGGCTATACCTTACTGTAGTGTTACTGAGATCACTCTAGTCTGGCTGCAAAGATACACTTTACATGTTCCTTTTTGAAAACAAAACGCATGCATAATTACACTACTTTAGTACGTCACTATTTTATTTACAGAATTTTTCTACTAGCAGTATGGTACAGATTTATAATTTAGCAATTCTTCTGCTATAAAATTGAAACGCTTTCATAAGGACCTTTTGTTATTTTCTACCACTTTAATAATATTATAATGGTTAGACTGAAAAAGTGCAGAAAAAATTGGTTATCAAGTATATTACAAATTTCAGAGGCAAAGCAATAGAAAATATGAAATGCCTTTTTTCCCCCTTTTTTATACAAAACAAAACTAATGATTTATTCCGAACTCGACTTGATATTTAGGACTCGATTTATCAACGAACCCAGTATATTAAAGTTATGGTTTCTTACCAGGGTAATATTTTTACAAATCCACCATTGACATTATATTTGAGAAATAAACAATTATTTTGGTTATATGGACCCTTATAAAATGTTAAGGTTTCCATAGTTGTCATTGATCAAATACAATGATCGCTGTCACGAACAATGGCACGGGAATAAAACTGTGCTTACATGGCCAATATTTTATAGTCATTCCAAAGGCCATGCTTGGATCTCATTCACATAAAACTACAGGTTAAAACAGAAATGATGGCAGCAGTCGAGTGGGTGGGTGGGTGGTTGTGTGTGAGGCATGTGCAAGCATTGCCAGATATTCTCAGGTTCGTGACGTCCTAGTCACGTGGTCGCCGAAGGTTTACCTGCCATTTCAAACCCTTTAAAATAAAAAGAGATATTAAAAGTATTATAGCATTCAGATTGTTGACTTTGTTGTTTGTTTATGACAGTATATAATTTAGTTAAAGATTTTCATGGAATTAGGCTGTAACTTCGTTCTGGAGCGAGGATCATTGTCTTAATGTTTTATCAATTTTTTTTTCTTATCTTAGAGTTTACAATACATATATTCAATCAGTAAAAGTTATATGTGTATGCTACCAGAAGTATTGGGTAGATTGGTGTACAAGTGTTGACAGAAATTAATTCAATTGGTAAATGTAATATATGTATACTACCAGAAGTATTGTGCAGATTGATATCCTGCATTTGAAAATGATAAACAAAATGAGGGGTGAGACTGCAATTAGGCTTATAAAAAATTTAATGGAAAAGAAATAAACAAGGTAAGAGCTAGCCTGACCCTTAGGCTAACCATTACCTTGTTTACGTCTTTTCCATTTAATTTGAAAATGATATATCTTAGGCCAACCCAGCAGCATAGCGTGTGCAGCCTACAGCAGAAACCATCTTTGCCGCCGAGGCAGAACCCATCTTTGCCGCCGAGGCTGAACCCATCTTTGCCGCCGAGGCAGAACCCATCTTTGCCGCTGCCCCCCCCCCCCGGGAATTGTATTTTTAAAAATTAGATAGCAATAATAAGGTCAATATACATTTTTATGTTTGAATAAAAAGAAGAGTTTTTATTTCTTGATTAAAATTAAAGTTTCTTTCTTTTTCTGGTGGAAAAACCTTTTAAAAATATAAATATTGCCAGCAATGTGATGCTGAATAGCCAAAACAGCCATAGATTAATCAATCTATATGTATTCATTATTGATCAATTTTTCGTTACTTACATTTTAGAGAAGCTTCTGCCACAGCTGGCATTCAAAGTCCAGCTGGTGTACGAAAATTATATATTTTTTCCGAATTCTGTAACTGCCAAAACATCACACGAATTTCTAAAGTAATCTCAAATTGTAAAGCATACTTTTTAGTTGCAACTGTTATGGTATATAATATCGCAACATATTCGCTTTGATCGCCAGTAAATTTATTCCCCGTTCTGACTGGAAAGTTTAATTACAATGATATGGTATCATAATAAAATATTAGAAAAAGTCAGAGCATACTTTCAGTATTCCATTAGATTGTCTGTAAGTAGCCTCTGAAAAAGCATTTTAGCTCTATTGATACGACCACATTGTTTTCATAAAGTACATGTTTCCAGCACATACATAATGACGAATATACAAAAGAAGAAAAAAACATTTCAATGTGACTAGCAAAGAACTCGTGTCAGGGCTGGCCTAAGGGAATTGGAGGCCCCAGGCGAAGTGAATGCTGGCCCTAAATGTAATAGATTTTTTTTAATGTTGAAAGATTCTTGTGCGAGGCCCCCACTAATGATAAGATTAATCGGAGTTTATCGTGTCTATCGTGAGTTTAAATATTCGTCTGCCTCTGTCAGTTTTTCCGATAGCTTTTAAATGATCCTCGGGGGCCGCGGTGGTTGAGTGGCAAGCGCGCTCGACTGTCGTTCCGATGGTCACGAGTTCGAATCCATGGGAAGCCATGCTCCCGGGGCCCAGGGCGTCCCCGATTTCCACCGAGCCCCAAATGGGCGAAAAGCGACGGGGCAATGTTTGGAACCCTTAGCCGAAGCATGTGAACGCTGCATCACTTGCCCAAAATGAACTGCTGCCTTGCAGATGGTCTTGGCTGACCAAAGGCTATGGAAGCAAATCCAGGCTGAAGTCGGAGACCACGGGCCATTTGGCGCAAAACTCGTGGCACGCAAAACTCAATATTCAATATTGAGAACGAAGAAGAAGAAGAAGAAATGATCCTCAAATTGCTTCATGTTATCTTCAATATTTTATATTCTGAAGTTGGTAAAACGCTTTGCCTATAGCAGCAGTTAGACCTTTCAATGGGGCGTGGGCATGGAAAAGAATTCGTTACACCGTTTTAGTGTCACAAAAATTGTTGAAGAAATCGTTTGAGTTGGAGCAGCATGTAAATAATTGAAGTTTAATGAACTTTTTGAACGAGATTCGACATTGAGATTTATTTCCGTAAACTGCTGTATATTTATATCAATAAAGTCAGTGCATGCTGTTGAAATTGTATAGGTTGTTGTAGGACATTAACAAACACAACGATTTTACACTTTGACACGATCAGCGGTTGAGTAATTTGAATCAGTTATAAGTACCAGCACACCAGCGTCATGTGTTATGCTACTACATACAGCCCATTGTTTTCAGTTCAGTGACATTAGTATCAGAAGGCTTTAGATTCGTTATGGAGTTTTAACTTTTGACATTAGAAACCTTCACGTATTTTAATGTGCCCTTATTTTTAAAAAAAAAAAACTTTTCCTTTGCTTTTCTTTTATGTAACATTGATTAAAATTTTTGTTTTCATCTTTTACAAGCTAATTAACAATGATGAATTTGCCACCCCCCAAAAAGTGCCCCCAGGTCATTTGATTGGTTTATGTTTGAATTTGATTGGGCACAGAAATATTAGCTATCACAAAAGGAGTGGCTTTCAAATTTGAAGCAATCAACCAGCAGATCAGTGTCAAGTTCTCGTACTACTAAAGCCTTTTTGGTTACTCAATTCACTAGCAAAGGTATCAACAAAAATTATATCTAATATGGAGTTTGAAGTTTTATGAGTACAAACTTTTACACGTTTTACCATAGCTCCTCGATTAATTTTCACAATTTCTTATATAGTTTTTATTTTATTTTGGTATAAATTTCCACTGTTTTTAAAAGTTTTCATTCTTAGAAGCAAATTAACAACGAGGAATTTGCCGCCCCTAAAAAGGGCCACCCCCTGTCCCTACGCCACTGGGCCAAACTTTCTCCGACTGTAAATAGAAAATGTCATGAACCACAGAACTACTTTGCTATTGTTTACCCGTGATTTGCGAATAATTCAATAACAAAATGATATTTCTATACATTTATGCAACGACAAAAATACCGCCAAGTATCTTAACTTTATGTAATAAAGAACCGTAACCCTGGGAAAGAACGTGCGAAAATATTTAGAAAATAAGAATGGTTTTGTATCAATAAAATCCATCTAAATGCTGACACAAAAATTCTTTACACAAAGACAAGATCACTTCACAAATGACAGAATGTTTCCATGTCAGCCCATGTTAGACAATTAAATAAGATAATAAAAGTTCTCCAAAATATGATTCGCTAAGATTGATTATAGATCTAGTTATCATTTAATATTGACCAATTTTTAAATATTTTTTTTTTCATTTTCGATTACGCATTACTGCGGCTCATACGAGGTAGGAACGCTTCCCGCCATTTTAACAAGACTTCCGGTTGTGGTGAAATGTTGAACATTATTGTCTCACCTCTTGTGAAATGAATGATGCAATAATTCGTCTGCTCTTGATGAATTATTTAAAACGTGACGTTAAAAAATAAACTATTTGAACATCATTATCTGAAAAAATAAAAACAATGTTGAGCTAAATCTGTTAAGATTTTTAATACAGTGTGCATAGACCTTCCTTTGGTTACCGGTACCTTTACTTTATAAAATTGTCTTTTATAATCACTCTGAGGAGCCCAGGGCAGTCTTAACGCAAGGGCCTGTTGGGCATTAGCCCTGGGGCCCATGAGCATAGATACCCCATAGGAATATGTTTATGTATACATAGTATGTATTTTTATTTTTTTATTCGTGCAGTGGAGGGGGGCGCACTCTTTTTTTGCCCTGAGGCCCAATACTACTTCTTCTCCCTGGGGCCCAATATTATTTCTTTGCCCAGGGTCCCAAAATGATGTAAAGAAAGCTCTGGAGGAGCCTTCTGTTTAAACAATAAACTATTTCCGTCTTAAACTAACAGATAATCAAGACTTATTGATGAGCGATACTTTAAGCACTTGTTGTTTGACAATAACTGCGTCTTTACATATCACTATTTCGACTTTTGTTTATAAACATTTTTTACCTTAAATAATTCACAGCTCAAAATGAAAATGCAAATGTAACTTTTTTTTAGCTGTCAAAGTTGTGCCGATAAAAGAAATATTAGAATATAAAAGAAACACAATATCAGAAAATTAAGAAATGGATATTGAAAAATAAAAAAGCTCTTTAAATAAAGAGAGAAAAAGTATGCTTTTTAAAAGAGAAAACCTTTCTTCTCTTCCTTTAAAGAACTCTCTATTATTCAATATCCATTTCTCAAATTTTGTGTCGTCATTGTACATTTTGAAATAAGCCACCTCGCTATGTTTAAAGATAAATGAAAAGGTTATTATGTTGGGTTTATTAAATACTCGAAATGGCGCGGGGCTCAAATTTCCCCGCAGACATTTTGCAATAGGAGAAATAGGATAAGTCCTGACGCAAGCTAAAATTCCAAGACTTAGGAGATTGAAAAAGTCCATGAAGTATTGAAAGGATTATGCTTAAAATGGTTTTTTTTTTAACTTTCCAATCCAATTTGGTAAGGAATTATAGTTGCCGACTTTGTTTTTCAAATATCTTCGGATAGAAACATTTGTGATTCTTCTTTTAGAACAATATCGTATGTGTCGTTGGGTTCTAATCTGAGTAGCTTCATGTGCCATAGAAGTGACATCCAAGATAAAATCTGCTCAACAACGGCTCTTCGAATTTCATCTCACTGAAAGGTCTTTCAGTATCTGTCAGCGATTTTTTTATAATGTTTAAGACAATCTACTTTCTACTACAATATATTCTTTACTACAATCTAAAATCTACTTTCTACTACAATATACAATCTACTTTCTACTACAATATACAATATACTTTCTGCTACAATATACAATCTACTTCCTACTACAATCTACAATCTACTTCCTACTACAATCTACAATCTACTTTCTACTACAATCTACTTACAATCTAAAATTTGAAGGAGCTGGAGAAAACAAACACGTCCGCTAAAGGCTGATACTATCGGGGAAAAGCTGAATATAATTGAGAGAATTCGGAAGATCAAAACAAGCAGATATATGTAGGAAACTTAATTTGGCAAAGTCTACCCTACGAGGCTGGTGAAACAATGAGGCTAGAATAAGAGAGTTCGTTGATAATATCCTTTATTATCGCTCCATAAGTTACACTGAAATATGTACTAAGTGACGATAAATTACAAATCACCTAAGTCGCGATTACACAAAATATCGACCCGAACTACCGCGACTCAACGGGGTCGCACTGTATTTTGTTCGATCAATTTGAGTAGAGCAAATTTCCCATTAAGCTCAAAGAAGTTTAGAAATAATTCAATCGCTGCGTAATGTCATAGTAAAATAGTAACAGATTGAAACTCATAAGTTCAAAATTTAATTGTTTTTAAAGGTACATAATATATTGCTAATTTTCAAAGCTATATTTTTTAAAAATCTTTTACTTATGGGGTAATAAAATTGCTCAGATTATTAAAATATTGATAATACCAGATCCATTTAAACGTGCCTCAGTTATTATCTTTACACAAGCTTTGAAGGCAGTAGCATAATATGAAATTTTTTTGAAGATTAATTTGACCAATTATTTCGCGTTAACAATATATATAACTAGTATGAGTTAACACATCTTAATTTTCAAAGAGATACAGTATAATGTATTGATAGACATTGACAAAATCCCTGTAAGACAGCAAATTTGTATTGTTTAATACATTGGTTCCCAAAGAGGTACCACTCAGTGGATCCGTGGAATAATAAAATTGATTTGGGGGTCTCTCAAACTGATTAAATTTGTATTATTATGGCAATTAAAATAAATAATTATACATAAAATAGTATGTGAATGTCTTTTCTACTAATTAAATATCATCTTAGGACCAATCAGTCATGGAGCATAATGTTGTTTGACATAGGAAAGGAAATAGAACTACTGTAATTTCGACTCTGTAACCAATTAAAATACTTTGTTTTTGCTGAGAGATCAAATTTGATGGGTAAGAAATGCGGAATTGCTTTAGATATATCAACGAGGGTTACAAGGTTGTGTAATTTTCAATATGTCGGGAAGTTATATTTATGTAAACTGTATCCTATTATAATTTTTTTCTTCCTAAGGGCTTTACTCTAGCATTACATTGAAAACGTTAATAATTATTAACAATGGTTTATTACACAGATAAGAGAATGTGTGAGCCGAAGGCTGGATTTAGACATGATGGGACCAAATGTTATTTGAGAAGTCCAGATATTCCATGTCAGTACCAAATATGAAAACAAAATATCTTGGGCCTCATCTCATGAAGGCGTGGGCCCTGAGCTTGTTTGGCAAGTAGGTAAATCCAACACTGAGTGAGCTGGAGAAACAATGTTAACAATACAGTGTTGTTGAATATTTAAAGTATGGCTATATGTTTGGAAACAGATACAACAGTTGAAACGCTATTTGCTGAATGTTATTATTTTTAAAATAAGTTTAAATCATACCCTTGATTTTTGGCATGTTAAAACAAGCTGAACCTAATGTATTTTCAGTGCATTGTGTCATTGTGTCATCTTTCGACATCATTTATTTACCAAAAAAAACTTAGTGAAAGTTTTCATCCATCACTAGATTATGTCATTAGAGCAGGTGATAAAAGCAAAAGGAACGCCTTCAAAAAGAGATTATTTGCTCAAATATTTTGAAGATGAAGATTTTAATCGTTTACTTATTCACACAGAATTACGTTCGTTATCAAATCGTGTATATTTAGTGGTTGGACACTTCGACCCCGGACGACTCGACCCCGGACGTTTCGACCCCAGGACGTTTCGACCCCGGTCGGTTCGACCACGGACGGTTCGTCCCCGGACAATTTGACCCCGGGCGATTCGACCCCCGACAGTTCGAACACAGGATGTTTTGACCCTAGGGCGTTTCGACCCCGGACGTTCCGACACTTTCGTTTCTAAACTGTGATTTCTTTTTTCATGTATAATTTATGTTACTACTATTATTATTTTCAATTAATTAAAAATTAAAAACAGAATTTCAACTTTTATCCCAAACACACTTTAAAAAGACCTAATTTATAATTGGGTTTTAAAGATGTATAAATTTAAGTGGCTCAAAGATTTTCACTGTGATAACAAAAATAATTTTTTTTTTTTAAATAGTTTCTTTTATATTAACTTGTGGTGTCTGAGCCGGGTGAAAGACAGTGGGACTTTGCTGAAAAAACGTTGGATCGATTTTAACCCACTTTCTCTTAAGCTAGCGAGCTGCAATTTTGCAGGCAGACTGCCAATTATAAAAATGATGTATCGAAATTTCAAATCAATCGAATGGACAGTAATTGTATTATTGAATTTTTAAATTATTTTATTTATCTCTTTATACCATGTTAATTTTTTGAGATAGAGTGTTGTGGTTCGTAATATGATCAACAACATTTCATGTCGCCCAATAAGGTGCGCATTACATTATCAGTACTTTTTAAAAATATATTCACGATCGGTGCGCATTTTATTAAACACGTTTTACGAGATATATCTAGAATTTTGTATTTTCGGATTGTTTTGCCCTGCGTATTATAATGAACATCCTTTTAGTTATGTCTCGTATATAAAGGACTAGCAGACCCGGTCGTGCGTTGCAACGATCTCAGTAAAAATGACAATTTAAGAATCCTATGAGTGATATGTTTTAAAAACAATTATGCCAGAAACCTACACTGAAGTGCGAAAAAAAGTCCAAAGATCATGGCAAACCGATAAATAAAATAATAATTTAAAAGCTTTTTAAAAAACCGACATTAAAGGGCTAGGCTCTAAAATAAGTGCTACTTTGTACTCAAGCTATGTTTCTCAATATAGTGTAAAATTGCTTTGGAGAATTAAATTATTAACGTGCATTACAAAAAAATTTGGGGCCGCCTACCCGAAGGAATGAACATAAAGAGTTCAGTTTCCTAGAGTAATTATTTATAGACTCTTGAATT
This sequence comes from Radix auricularia, assembly GCA_002072015.1. NCBI lineage: Eukaryota > Metazoa > Mollusca > Gastropoda > Lymnaeidae > Radix > Radix auricularia. Next base: position 549,651 of record MUZC01000560.1, on the reverse strand, counting down.
TTTATATGTAGCCGTGTGGTGGCTTATGTTGATTGGCTAATTTCTCAAAATTAACACAAATAGATAAACGAAATGCAGGTTGTGAGACTATAGTTCTATACTTATTTATTTTTATATAACAATAATGGAGATCAACCGTACATGGAAACACCACAACAGGAAGTTCTTCAGTTTTATGACGACAATCCATAGTAACCCCTTGTGGTGCTCTTTGGTGCTTATAAATGTCACTTTCGCCGAAAGCAAGGCGCCAAGAGATGCGTAATGGGGAAGCAGTTGGGGCGCGATTGTGGCGCTGGCACACGGCCACATCTCCCCCATGATTTTAAAATCCAGCGCCCTCGCTGGAGCCATTTAAGACTATATGGTGACAGTCAATGTTATAATGGCGTTAGGGTGTCATCACGGCCCTAAGCATGCGATGCCCCAAGGTATCCGTCTGTGTTCTCGCCCCGAGACGTATGCACTCTGCTGGGGTCGGTGTGACCATCTACTGGAGCGACCCGTCGTCTTGTTCGGTAGATAATGAAAGGATCATCCTCGTCACTGTCACTTTCGGCTGGTGTGTCTGTGGGGCCTTCCACTGACCTTGGCACCAGGTTAGAGAGAGGTGCCTCAGCGAGGAGAGGGTCCTTCCGATTGACAGTTCGTTCGGGTCCCCCAGCCAGCGGCAGTAGTTTATACACATGCTGGTTGGGTAGACGTGCGGTAACACAATATAAATCGGGCTGCCAGAAGTCTTGGATCTTATTTCGGCCCAAGACCCGATTTCTGACATAGACAAATTCTCCAACTGATATGGGATGATCATGTGCGTTCTTGTCTGTAAATGTGGTCCTGTTGACCATCCTACCCTTCAGCATCTGCGGGTCATAATTTATACGATGTTCACGACGCTTGACTGGCAAATCCTGCTTAACAGGTTCTTCAAGCACATTGGTTGTCTGTGTATAGCTGTCGACGGCTGTCTTGGATGTTGAGTGACGCTTCTCAGGCCTGCATCGTTCTGTTACAGAATGGACATGACCTTTTAGAGAATGTTTTGTTGCTGTGCTCTTTTTAAATACTTTAATGGAGACATCCGCCGTCATAGGCACACATTGTGATTTGCGACTGCCTCCTGAAAATAAGTGCCGCTGATAGACATCTGTATGGAGTGGTGGGATATCTGGCATTTCATCTCCACTTTTAGTTTTAATATGATTCAAGGTATTACGGCGTTTGACGGGCCATTCATTCAATTTGGCGTCGGAGTCCATGTTTTTACTTGCCCTCCGTGGACGAGACGACCACTCCGTCTTACAAGGTTGCATCCGTGTAGTGTGTGGCCAGTCACGTTTGTTGTGCATGTGGCATGCGTCTCCGTCTTTCACATGTCGTAAACACGATGACGCTGTCACTGAGCGTGACGCCGTAGTGCCATTTTTGATGTACTGGGGTGGAGTGAGCCTCTCAGACGCTTGGACTGTCTTAGCAACAGTTTCCCGGTCATCATATAGAACCGGTGTTTTCAGGAGTTCAGTTCCCTTTTTGTTGGAGACATACCTTCTTTTGGCGAGACAGTCATCCTCTACGTGGCCCTTTCGGCTGCACCACAGACATACCGTTGTTCTGCGACGGGATTTCCGCTGGCTTAACTTGGAATGTTTGGGTGGAGCTTGATGATAGGCAAGCTGAGAGTCTAGGCTCCCTCTGATCTGGGGTGTATAAGGATTGTACCTTTCCCAGAGTCTTGCAACCTGCTGATCTATGTGAGCCATCAGTTGCTGTGTCATCTGTGTCCAATCAGGAAGAGGTGCAGCTGAGAGCTGGGCAGTGGCTGCGACATCGGAAAAGTCTTCTCTCATCCAGCGTTGAGCCTCCTTTCTGACTTGCTCATACGAGCTGCCAGCGTGCAACCTGACATATGCTCGTATATCACGACGTAGGGCGGCCCGCTGAAGGCCTTGGATGAAAGCATCTCGGAGCATGTCGTCCGCCAAGATGCCAGGTTGTGCCGAATTTGCTAGTTGAAACAGACTTTTTAACGCCGCCGAGTAGTCGTCCACTGTCTCACCCAGGCCTTGTTGACGTCGATAGAACGCTGCTGTGAGCGCACTTGCGTCCCTCTGCTCACCCCATCTCTGCACTATTAGCCGTAACAGTTTTTCTGGGGTATTGATCTCCTCAGGTAACTGGTCCAGCACTTCTTGGCGGGCACGCCCCTCCAGGGCACCTATGATCCAGGTAACCGCAGCGGCAGGGGGCATGGGCTGTAATTGGAGTAACAGTCGTGTCTCCTTTACGAAAGGTTCTGCCCCGCTGTCACCCGTGAACCTGGGTAGCCTAGGCAGACGAGTAAACTGTAGCTGTTCCTGCTCCATCTGTTGTGTCCGATTGAAGAATTATTTTTAAAAAACTGTCCTCACTTGATCCTGCCGACAACGCCAAAAATATGTAGCCGTGTGGTGGCTTATGTTGATTGGTTAATTTCTCAAAATTAACACAAATAGATAAACGAAATGCAGGTTGTGAGACTATAGTTCTATACTTATTTATTTTTATATAACAATAATGGATATCAACCGTACATGGAAATACCACAACAGGAAGTTCTTCAGTTTTATGACGACAATCCATAGTAACCCCTTGTGGTGCTCTTTGGTGCTTATAAATGTCACTTTCGCCGAAAGCAGGGCGCCAAGAGATGCGTAATGGGGAAGCAGTTGGGGCGCGATTGTGGCGCTGGCACACTGCCACATATAAGACAAAAAAAAGACATTAAGAGCCCCAGGGCCCATTCACAACAAGATATAAAACTTAAAACGATCTCAGTAAAAATGACTATTTAAGAATCCAATGCGTGATCTGTTTTAAAAACTACTATGCCAAAAATCTACACGGAAGTGTGCAAAAAAGTCCAAGTTTCCCAGCAAATGGATAAATAAATCTATATATATATATACAGCTTTGAAAAAAAATTAAGAAAAAAAAATGAAATTAAGGGGCCGGGCTCTAAAATAAGTGATGATTTATTATTTTTTTAATCGCCATTGTACTCAAGCTTTGTTTCTCTATATCGTGTAAAATTGATTGTGGAATTAAATTATTAACGCGCATTACAAAACATTTCGGTATGCCTGCCCGAGGGAATGGACATTAAAAGTTCAGTTACTTATAGAAAATATTTATAAACTCTTAAGTTTTTATGTACTAAAATTGGCAAGATCCATTATTTTCTTAGTAACTTAAACTAACACTAATTTTTGTAAAGGTAATATAAAGGAAAAAACGACATTTAGGGGCCCCCGTGCCCATTCTGCGCAAGATTTCAATTTCAAAAAGCTGTTTATTTTAATTCAGTTTCATCATTCATATATATTCCTATAGATTGTTAAAAATTGAATGGGGAATATATCTTAAGCATATACCAAAAACAGTCATTCGGGGCCCCCAGCCCAAAAGTAAATTACATTATAATTTTAGTGCACTATAGCATTTTAATATGGGCTACCAAGATTTTGTTAACAAATTTTGGTTAAGATCAATTCTTTTACACAAAACCTAACGCATAAACTTAATTAAAGAAAAGAAAGACATGATGGGGCTCATTTAAAGCCAGATGTAAAGTTAAAAACGATGTTCATTTCAATTTGCATGATAATGGATATATTTGTCGTTGATTAAATATTGAATTGACAAAATCTCTTAAACATTAACAACCCCCCCCCCC
>MUZC01000560.1:531242-544672 GCA_002072015.1 Radix auricularia | reverse complement strand
TTTAGTGCCCTATAATATTTTAATATTGACTATAAAGTATTTATATACCAAGTTTGTTTAAGATCCATCAATGTATCAAGTAGCTATCGCTTAAACTAATTTTTATATAGCTTATATAGGCAGAAAACGACATTAAGGGCCCCAGGGGCCCATTCGGGGCAAGATATAAAGCTAAAAACACCTTTTTATTTTAAAATGGATAATAATGGATACATTTATCATTATTTGTCAAGACCTTTAATAATTGAATAGTGAAAAAATTCGTAAACGTTTAAGAAAACACGTATTTTGGGCCCCCAGCCTCGAAGGAGTTGCCATTTGGAATTTAGTGCACTATGGTATTTAAATAATGGCTATCAAGAATTTAATTGCAAAATTTGGTTAAGATCAATCAAAAAAGCAAGTAGTTAGCGATTAAATTATTTTTTATATAGCTCATATAAGCAAAAATTCACATTTGGGGCCCCCGGCGCCCCTTTAGTGTTGATTGAGAAAAAAAAAGTAGCCAGTTACCATTCCGTGAGGGTACTCAACAGTCTTAAAAATTTTCATGACGATCGGATGAATAGTTTAGTCAGTTACCACGGACAAGCACACACACACACACACACACAGACATATTTTCATTTATATATATATAGATTTATAGTGAAAAACTTGGGTTTTTATGTTAACTTGTGTCTGAGCCCTTGCTTGTTTGCAGAAAAAAAAACTTTGGATCGCTTTTTTAAACCCTCTTCCGTTTAAGCTAGCGAGCTGAAATTTTTCAGGCAGACTCGTGCCAATGATAAAAATGATCTATCAAAATTTCAGATCAATCGGTTGTGCTGTAATTAAATTAATAAATTTGTAGATTATCTCTATTTATCTTTAGTAGCATGTTAATTTTTGTGCTAAAGTGTCGCGATGCGTAATATATTGAACGACGTTTTTAAATACTTTCCTGTAGCGCTTTGTGCGTATTAAATTGACTATCCTTTAAAAGATATATATATATTCCCGATCTGTAATTGTAAACGCCATTAATTGCTAATCTGTGCGTTGCGCACCATGTTTTAACCCTTTAGCCGTGATCAACTCGAGCTGTATATAGCAGACAGACTGTAGTAGTTGTTTTACCATAAATCCTTTATATATGAGACATAACTAAACTAAACACACATTCTGGAGGGCCTGAGATTAATCTCTTAATGTCTTGGCTAATACTTGGGCGACCTGCTCCATCTGCTGAGTAATGCAATACAACATTGTCTTCGCGTGGGACTCTATTGCCTCCCGCACCTCCCCGGCTATGTCTAGCGCGGGACACGACGTCAGCAGGTGTGTGACCGTTTCAGAGGCTCGGCTGCAATGACGGCAGTTTGAGTCCCTGTTGTGGTCCAGCCTGATAAAGTAAGAGTAGGTTGGGCAATGCTCGGTGCGCATTTTGGGTCACTAAACTCTGATTCTTACTGTTTAGACCCCACCACTGGTCTGATCGATTCGGCCTGGGCATGTTAGCGAAAACCTCCATGGCCGTCGTATTATCCGCCCACTCAGACATAATTAAAATTTTGGATTTTAGGATTGACGTGCAATGCGTATTCTAATGGACATACTTTTAGCTATGTCTCGTTTATAAAGGATTTATAATTTACAGTCGAAAACTTGGTTTTTTACGTTTTTCTTTTAATTAATTGCCTATTTATTAATTTTTTTCTGATACACTCTTTCATCTTCATTTTTACACTTTTTTACCTTCACGCTGAAACTTGTGGGCGAATGAAATGTTACGAGATATCCTCAATGCCATGACATAACAATGCTAATAATGAGCTCTGGTATGTGGGCGGGAAATGTGTACAGCCAGTTAAAACCAAGGAATTTACGCTACATGGTTCAATATTCTTTTTTAAAAATGATTTTCCTGTTTCCCTTTCATAAAAAATGCTCTATATAAAGAGGTCGATGTCGTAAGTATGTTGAAATTTAAGAAGGGAAAAAACGTGTTTAGTTTCCCTCCATAATAAATTGGAATGAGTTGGTATATTACTTCATACTTTACTCTTTGGAGTTTTTTTTTTCATATTCCACTTGGACACATGTTAAGAAATACATTGTGTTCACTTTTCATTGCACACTTTTACTAAAAAGAAAAAGTTATTCGAGCCAAATATTTTTGTGTTGATTAAATTATTTTCAAACATTTCCTGTACGTCACTAGAGTGACGTCACAGCCCGTTCACAGTCGTGCGCCATAGTTTCGCCACGTGCCAAGTCTCGTGTTTTGCCCCCCCTCTCCCACCCCTTATCGTAATACAATATCCCTAAAGCAGGACCGCAATAAGCACAGATTAATTCTTAGACTTTCTCTCGCCTACAAGGCTAAATTAATTATTTAAAGTCGTTTCACGATGCTTTTTAAAAAAATGAAGAGCACAGACTTAGGTTCTTATATAAATAACATTCGTTGTCACTTTACCCATCATGGATGGCAATCTTGCTGCCCCCTCCCATCTTTTTCTAGACAATATATTGAGGGCTTTCAATTTTCCTACGTCCGCCCTGTCAGAAATCCTTGTTGTGAGATGTCAGTGTTACATTAGCACTGACGAAATTGTTGTTGACATACCAAGTGCAAAGCGTCATCTTCTCTACTTTATAGCAATGCTCTCAGAATTGTTACGTTGTGTTAGTTTAGATATTTTTTAAAGAGTATTTAGTAACGATACACTGAGTGGTGCAACGGCACTTATTAGGTGCATTTATCGAGAAATTGTACAAGGCATAAAAGTGGAAAACCATGACAGGACGGCTGTACTCAAAGATAAGAGCAGTTGAACTTACTGACATGTCGGATGATCTACCATTGACAACAGTTGAACTTTCTGACATGTCAGATGATCTACCTTTGACATCAGTTGAACTTTCTGACATGTCAGATGATCTACCATTGACATCAGTTGATCTCACCGTCAATTGATTTGGAGCTCACGTAACAGAGGATTCGATAGCAAATGATACGAAAACTGACACCATAAACTCAAAGAGTAGACGTAAATAATGTAGGAGCCGACCCCACATACTGCGAGAGCTGACTTTACATACTGAGAAAGCTGACCTCACATACTGAGAGAGATGACCTCACATACTGAGAGAGATGACCCTACATACTGCGAGAGCTGACTTTACATACTGAGAAAGCTGACCCCACATACTGAGAAAGCTGACCTCACATACTGAGAGAGATGACCTCACATACTGAGAGAGATGACCCCACATACTGTGAGAGCCGACCCCACATACTGCGAGAGCTGACTTTACATACTGAGAGAGCTGACCCCACATACTGAGAAAGCTGACCTAACATACTGAGAGAGCTGACTTTACATACTGAGAGAGCTGACCTCACATACTGCGAGAGCTGACTTTACATACTGCGAGAGCTGACTTTACATACTGAGAGAGCTAACTTTACATACTGAGAGAGCTGACCTACATACTGAGAGAGCTGACCTCACATACTGAGAGAGCTGACTTTACATACTGAGAGAGCTGACCTACATACTGAGAGAGCTGACTTTACATACTGAGAGAGCTGACCTACATACTGAGAGAGCTGACCTCACATACTGAGAAAGCTGACCTCACATACTGAGAGAGCTGACTTTACATACTGAGAGAGCTGACCCCACATACTGAGAGAGCTGACTTTACATACTGAGAGAGCTGACCCCACATACTGAGAGAACTGACTTTACATACTGAGAGAGCTGACCCCACATACTGAGAAAGCTGACCTCACATACTGAGAGAGCTGACCTCACATACTGAGAGAGATGACCCCACATACTGCGAGAGCCGACCCCACATACTGCGAGAGCTGACTTTACATACTCAGAGAGCTGACCTCACATACTGAGAGAGCTGACTTTACATACTGAGAGAGCTGACCCCACATACTGAGAGAGCTGACTTTACATACTGAGAGAGCTGACCTACATACTGAGAGAGCTGACTTTACATACTGAGAGAGCTGACCTACATACTGAGAGTGCTGACTTTACATACTGAGAGAGCTGACCTCACATACTGAGAGAGCTGACTTTACATACTGAGAGAGCTGACTTTACATACTGAGAGAGCTGACCTACATACTGAGAGAGCTGACTTTACATACTGAGAGAGCTGACCTAACATACTGCGAGAGCTGACTTTACATACTGAGAGAGCTGACCCCACATACTGAGAGAGCTGACTTTACATACTGAGAGAGCTGACCTACATACTGAGAGAGCTGACCTCACATACTGAGAGAGCTGAACATACTGAGAGATCTGACCTCACATACTGAGAAAGCTGACCTCACATACTGCGAGAGCTGACTTTACATACTGAGAGAGCTGACCCCACATACTGAGAGAGCTGACCTCACACACTGAGAGAGCTGACCTACATACTGAGAGAGCTGACCCCACATACTGAGAGAGCTGAACATACTGAGAGAGCTGACCTCACATACTGAGAGAGCTGACCTCACATACTGTGAGAACTGACTTTACATACTGAGAGAGCTGACTCCACATACTGAGAGAGCTGACCTCACATACTGAGAGAGCTGACCTACATACTGAGAGAGCTGACCCCACATACTGAGAGAGCTGAACATACTGAGAGAGCTGACCTCACATACAGAGAGAGCTGACCTCACATACTGAGAGAGCTTACCTCACACACTGAGAGAGCTGACCTACATACTGAGAGAGCTGACCTACATACTGAGAGAGCTGAACATACTGAGAGAGCTGACCTCACATACAGAGAGAGCTGACCACACATACTGAGAGAGCTGACCTCACATACTGAGAGAGCTGATCCCACATACTGAGAGAGCTGACACCAAATACTATAAGAGCATCAGACTCAAAAGACCATTTGGCTAATATGATTTTCTCTATTTTTTTATTTTAGGAAGGTTTTGACCGAAATGGAACCGGAAGTGTTATTGTGTTCTCAGGAAATGGCTCAGTATTGCAGTAATGGATACAACTTTTTTTTAAAATTATGATGGTGTGTCTATAACAAGAATATGCTTGTTTTTTAAAAGATGCCTTGTTCTCTTCATGAGTTCAACACAATAGCTTCAGAATAATTCTCCACACTTTGTAGTTGTTTTATTTTTAAGCTTTTTTTTTTAATCCTGTACATTAACCCGTGGCGTCCAGTGGTTTGATTGTTTGTTTGCCGCAAAAAGTTTGGAACGATTTTAACCCACTTCCCCGTTACGCCAGCGAGCTGAAATTTTTCAGGCAGACTTGCGCCAACGATAAAAATGATCTATCAAAATTTCAGATCGTTCGAATGTGCTGTAATTGAATTTTTTTTTTTTTAATTATTCCAATGTATCTCCTCTATGTAGCATGTAAATTTGTGTATTATGCTGAACAACCTGTTTAATATTTTCCTTTCGCACGGTGCGGTGCATATGATATTGACGATAGTTTTATTAAATACTAGCAATTTGCCCGCGCTTTGCAGCGGGAAGATGGAGTATTAGTGATAAGTGAGTGAGTGCATAAAAAAACTATATATGGGCCCCCAGCGCCCACCAAGGAATATTTTAAATATTATTTCACCTGCTGCCATCATGAAAATGTATTTTAAAATTCCCCAACGTTTTATGCGTTACCTATTTGGGAAATAGGAAATATAGATCTTTTCAATTTGTATATAGCACATATTTGGAAAAAACACGTTTTTGAGGTCCCGGCCCCAATGAGTGTGAATTTTAAAATTATAGTACGCTAATTTTTGTCGTGAAAGGGTACCCAACAACTTCCTAAAGTTTTATGCTTCTTCCTACAAGGGGAATGGGAGAATTAGTGATTTTTAATTATTATATAGTTAATATTAGGGGAAAACTACATTTTGGCCTCCCAGCCCACAGTAATGGATGTTTTAAATAATTGTTCACCTGCTACCATCAAGGAAGTGTAGTTAACAAACCCCCAAAGTTTCATGCGTTTGCCTATTTGTAAAATAGGAGAATTATTGATTTTCAATTTTTTATAGCACGTATAAGGAAAAAACACGTTTTTTGGGCCCAGGCCCTCATGAGTGTGCATTTAAAAATTATTTTACGCCAATTTTTGTCGTTTTGAGGGTACCCAACAACCTCCTAAAGTTTTATGTTTTTACCTACACGATGAATTTTGGAATCTGTGATGAGTCGGTTTTTAATATAAAAAAAAGTATATTTGGGCCCCCGGCCCCCTGTGAGTGGAAATTTACCATTCTCTTTCGCCAACTTTCATCGGGAGATTGTACTCAACAACTTCCCAAAGTTTCATGCTTCTACCTAAATGGAGAATGGGGGAATTAGTGATGTGTAGTTTTTATATAGTTTATATTAGGAAATAAACTACATTTTGCCCTCCGGCCCCTTTAAGAGATATTTTAAAATATGTTTTCATCTGCTACCATCGTGAAAGTGTAATTATCAATCCCCCAACGTTTCATGAGTCTACCTACTCGAGAAATAAGAGAATAAGTGATTTTCAATTTTTTATAAATCTCATATAAGAAAAAAAAAAGTTTTTTGGGGCCCCGGTCCCCATGAGTGTGTATTTCAAAATTCTTTTACACCAACATTTGTCCTGAGAGGGTACTTAACAATTACCCAAAGTTTCATGCTCCTACCTACACGGAAAATTGGAGAATTAGTGATAAGTTGGTTTTTAATATAAGAAAAAATATATTTTGGCCCCCGGTACCCAAATAGAGGGAATTCTAACATTCTTTTTGCCAATTGTCGGGAGCTTGTACTAAAAAAATTCAAAAGTTTCATGCTTTTACCTATGTGGGAAATAGGAGAATTAGTGATTTTTAATTTTATATAGCTCATATAAAAAAATGTTTTGGGGGCCCCTGCCCCCATTAGTTGGAAATTTAACATTCTCTTTTGCCAATTATCATCGGAAGCATGTACTCAAAAAATTTACAAAGTTTCATGCTTCAAACTATATGGGAAATAGGAGAATTAATGATTTGCAATTTGTAAATAGCTCATATAAGGGGGGAAAAGTTTTATGGGGCCCCAGTATTTTTAGGTTCCCGTACCTCTATGAGTGGGCATTTAACATTCTCTTTCGCCAATTATCATCTGGAGATTAGACTCAACAACTTCCTAAAGTTTCATGCTCTCCACCTACATGGTGAATGGAAGAAATAGTGATTTTTAGTTTTTAAATGTGAGCCCCCAGCCCCCCTGTAAGAGAAATTTTAAAAATTATTTCACCTGCTAGCATCGTGAAATTGTATTTATAAACTCCCCAACATTTGATGAGTCTACCTACTCGGAAAATAGGAGAATTGGTGATTTTCAATGTTTATATAGCTCATTTAATGAAAAAATCGTTTACGGGGCCCCAGCCCCCATGAGTGGGAAATTTAATATTCTCTTTTGCCAATTATCGTTGGAAGCATGTACTCAAAACATTTCTTAAGTTTCATGCTTCTACCTACACGGGAAATAGATGAATTATTGATTTTCAATTAGCATATAGCTTATATAAGGAGAAAAACAGTTTTGGGGCCCCGGCTCCCTATGAGTGTGAATTTCAAAATTCTTTTTCGCCATTATTTGTCGTATGTGAGTCTCCAACAACTTCTTAAAGTTTTATGCTTCTACCTATACGGGAAGTTGGAGAATTAGTGATGTAGGCAAAAAAAGTTTTTGGGCCCCCGGCCCCACATGAGTGAGATTTTCAAAATTCTTTTTCGCCAATTTTCGTAGTCAGAGGGTACCCAACAACTTCCCAAAGTTTCATGGTTCTACCTACACGGGAAGTTGGAGAATTAGTGATGAATCAGTGAGTGAGTGAGTCAGTCAGTCAGTCAGTCTGGGCTTTCCCTTTTATTAGTATAGATATTCCTGATCTGTGAATGCTTATGCGAATCTGTCACGCGGTGCACATTATGTTAAATTTCTTTTTCTAACCCTTTTCCCGTTATCAAATCGAGCTGAACTTAAGCAGTTAACCAGTTGGTGAAATAAAGGCGGTTGTGTAAGTCGTTAAACCCTCATTGCCGTAGCCTGTGAACGCTGCATCACTTTCCAACACATCGACATGGTCTGTCGACAGTGGCGTCAATAGGGGGTGCGGTGGGGGCGGGCCGCCCCGGGTGACACCATCAGGGGGGTGACACCAGACTGTAAAATTCTAAATATTCCCGTTATTTGGCACTGGAAAACTCAGAGGAGTTCTATGGGTTAAATTGTGAGGGTGTGACACCAAAATCTACGGCCCCGGGTGACACCATGAGCTACAGCTGCGGGTGACACCAACGCTAGTGACGCATCTGTCTGTCGACGCAATAATCTTCTGTATAGAAGGAGCGTTCGTATAAATAAGACAAAAAGTAAAGGATTTGTAATCAAAAAGTATGTTTTGTGCTTTTTTTTAAATTAAATCCCTTTTCAAAAAAAAAAAATTGGTTTCCATCACTAGAGTTAAAGATATTTTTTAAAATCTAAATAGATGCATTTTTTTTTTTAAAGGTCTGCCTGAACAATAGCGAAATATCTCTGCAACTTTATCCAGCAGACACAGGCATTTAAAAATAACCATCTTAATTGCCAATCATTTTGGTGGCTTGACACCAGACGCCCGAGATTGTGTCGAGAAGATAAATAGTCTTTCACACTATGTCTCCCCCCTCCCAATCCTTATCGTTCGAGCTTCTCTAAACTATCATCAAACAGCTCACGTAACACAGCAGATCACGTTGCCAACTCAACGGTTTAAATAACAGACAAGGACTTCACGCGCAAGTAACTCATCGTTCATTATCCGGGTTGATCCTGTATGACTCTATTCTTTGAAAAAAAAGAAACTAAACTCTTTAAATAATAAAATTCTGGTCAGACACAAGTATCCTCACATGGGTCGCCTCTGCCAGCCCGACCCCCTAAATCGAACAAGATAACACCTAAAGAAATCTAAAGCCACGTGCCTGCTGTAATTGCAGCCATGAACACGGCCAGAAATCTCGACATGTCCACTACCAGTATAACAGACACGTGCCTCACTAACGACCTGGGCCGGCACATCAGCTTGTCCGGCTCACGGAAGCAGGAAATGAGCACGGGGCTACTCTCAAAACTTTTAAGAGGTGGGGGAGGGGCGCTGGTGTTATCATTGACGCACTGATGACATCGGCACATCGATACTACAATTAACTCCTAACCCACAAGAGCTTTTTTTAAATTCAGTCGCGTGCTTAGTGTCTGTTTTATCACGTTGTGTCGCGTTTCGTAATCAGTTCTCTTTTAGTAAACTGAAGGTAAGGGGAGATAAGAAGGGTCCTGGGTAAGGTTATGAAACGAATCACGTTTAGTAAGACACAAGGCCGTACTGAGACATTTTTCAGGGGGGTTCTGAAGCTTGCTCCAAGGCATTTTATATTTAGATACCTACATTATATGGTGCTATGACTCCAAATTTGGTTGATAATGTTTAATCATTAATTCTCTACAGACGAATTCTTGAGGGTGTTTGTTAAACTTCTCGTCTTTTCTGCGTCGTTTTGAAACAAACAAACAAACAAAATAAAAGTTTCCAAAATAGTATGTAATTAGAAAATGCAAGCACTAGATCATTTATTTCTTTTCTTGTTAATAATGAAATCCACAGACGCGAGCGTTTAAGAATTTGAATTACATACATTATGATACGGAACTGAGAAGACGGAAGAGCACGATGCTATTGAGTTTATTTTAGAACAACTTCGATGTGAATCCTTCTTGGGTTTTTGTTAACAAATATCTGTAAAACACTGTCCTCGTTGATATTGAAAGCGTAGTGAACATGCATGCATCAATGCAAACTCGGTAAGTCTTTCCTTTCCGATTGAACATCTCATGTAATTGTGCAAACGTCGGAGTGCACTGAAACTTCGCGCAGACGCGCAGGAAGTCACATGAATCACACACGCGATTTTCAGTAAGCTATCAATATTCGGATACATCAATTTATTGCAATGTTTTATAGCTTCAGTGCAATTTTTTGGTAGCTTTGACTCTTTCCATTGGCTGAACCTCAATTTCCAACCGCTGAACTCTTCGGGCAGCACCTCGTGAAGGCAGATCGAGCTCAAATAAATCCACATACGTACACTTTCTAACAGCACAAGAGCTAACAGTTGTGAGGATGTCGTGGTTAAGCCAGAGAACCACATATCTCTTTCAGCAATGATGTGCTCAAGAAATGGTTTAAATAAGTTCCGCAGTCGACCGCAGTTAGAGTTGCAATGACGTTTCTTGCGTTTACGTTGCTTGGGTAGAATTGCCGCTTAGCAATTCTGGACATTGAAGCTTCAACTTCTACAGACTGAGCCATAAAATTGATAGGATCATAAGTGTTTTGAAAATACGAATCTACATTTGTTCCATTCTCTATCACTTTTTGATAGATGACACAGGCGGAGTAGGCGGATTAAGATAAGTCACTCGGTGAGGGCAAGTCTGCCATGGCTAACTCACTAGGCCTTGTCTGACTTGATCTGTCAATGCATTTTTTTCCGTTTATTTGATTTTTGGTTGTCGTCATGCAAATAAAAAATCCATTTATTACAACAAAAGAGAACAAATTCACAGAAGAGGGTTCGTTTGCACATACGAATTCCACCCCCTAACCCCCAACCTATGAACGGCCTTGGGAAACATTATCTTGGATGTTAGTGGGTGATTGTAAGACCTGGAGGTATTTGGTCCTAGAAGTGTTTATTTTATATTTCAATACGCATTTATGTGAGGTAGCAACATATTTTTTTCGTAAATGGAACTAATATTTATTACCATTATTACACAGCGTATTATTGGCCGTCCATAAATAACATCAGGCACCTGGGGGAGGGGGGGTCAACACATTTGTGACGATTTGGATGGGGGGATTTTTTAGAAATGTGACGTCACAAATATTTGATTTCTTATACTTTATTTGGTGACATGACACATCCCTGTTTTACCCCTGTTTCGACTGGGAACCAGTTAGAATTTCCGGCCTCAGTTTTCACACAGCAACGTAAATCTGCATAAAAAGCTTTAATAACGTTCACATATTTTGTTGGGAAACCATACGTATTAAGGAGATTCCAAAGTGTAGGTCGGTAGAGGCTGTCAAAAGTTTTTTGGAAATCAACAAAATTTATAATAAGCTGGGATTGATATTCAACAGATTCTTCGATGATAGTTCTGAGTGTGAATATATGGTCAATACATGGCCGATGTGCTCTTCTCTGAGCCTTTCGTCTTTTGACTTTTTTATTCTCTCCAGTAGGACACTGCATAAAAGTTTTCCTGGCACAGATAGCAAAGTTATTCCAAGCCAATTTTTGCAGTCTGACAAATCGCCTTTTTTTGGCAGTTTAAAGATGGCACCATCTTTCCATTCTTGTGGTGGGGATTCATTTCGCCAGACGTCATTGAATAACAGCAATAAATGCTGTAAAACTTTGTCATCTGCAGACTTTAGCATTTCCCCTGAAATTCCATCTTCGCCAGTTGCTTTGTTGTTTTTTAACTTCCTGATGGCTTCTTTCAGTTCTTCAAGTGTGAAATTCTCACATGATGCAGTTAAAATGGGCATGTTTTCTTCTTCACCAATAACTGGGGTAGTCGTTGGTTGTGGTCTATATAATATTTCTTTGAAATGTTCTGCCCACCTTTGTTTTTGTTCTTTATCTGATGCTAATAATCTGCCGTTGATGTCTTTGATTGGTGAACTTTTAGTGGGTGGATGGTTGCACAGCTGTCTCATAATTTTGTTTGGATTAGCAATCGATTGGGTCATGCGAAAATGCACAGATGCCGGATTAGGCATCAAATGGATCGAAAACAATACATTGGAAGACCTTGACTTTGTAGATGACCTGGCTATTTTAAGCTCAATGCATTTGAACATCCAAGAAAAAACAGATCGTCTCCAGCACTTTTCAAATCAAATTGGTCTTGAAATCAACACAACCAACACAAAAATCATGGACCTCACCAAGCAATCCAATGATATAAAACTTAATGATCAAACTATAGAAAAAGTAACCAATTTCACTTATTTAGGAAGCAAAATGTCATATAATGGAGATACAACATCAGAGATAATGACTCGAATTGTGTTTGCGTCAAGTGCTTTTAACAAACGTACAAATATTTGGAGATCAAGGACAATTAGCAAGCATACAAAAATTAGGCTATTCAACTCCTGTGTAATCCATGTATTAACGTATGGATGCGAAAGCTGGAAATCCACTAAATATATAGAAAAAAAATAGTTGCATTCGAAAACAAATGCCTCCGAAAAAAAATTAATATAAAATGGAGTGATTTCAAATCAAATGAAACAATAAGAAAAGAAACCAACCAAGAATATGTGTCAAATTTTATAAGGAGAAGACGATGGAATTACATCGGTCATCTTCTTCGAATGGACGAGAGAAGACTCCCACGTCAGGCCCTCATGTGGACACCAACAAACAAAAGAAAACAAGGAAGGTCAAAAGAAACCCTGCATAGAACAAACATAAGAGAAAGCTCAACCATGGGTCTAAGAAATAACCAGGACTTATTACAATTAGCAACGGATCGTCGCAAATGGAAATCCATGACCTCTGCCCTATGTGCCGTCTTCGACCCGAGAGCAAATAACTAACTAACTATACTTTATTTTATGACGTTTTACATGGCGTATTCACGCTTATTACAGTTTAAGGCTGTGGTTACACTGCACGCGAATTCGCTCATCTAGTCGCGCATCTGAAACCTCTTGAAAAACAAATGCAATAACATATAGTGCGTGGTTACACTGGCAGCGTAAAAACGCCAGTATACGCGCGTATACGCGCGAACAATTTGATTTTTTCCAGCGCATCGCGCGAATTGGCTTTCAAAAGTCAACAAAATGGCGGAAATTTGTGCCACTTCGTCTCATTTTATGTGTGTAAATAATCATTTGATAAATAAGAATTGGCTTTCATGCATGATTTTCAACATATAAAATAGTAGGTTTCCATTTTAAACTAAAATCATTTTGATTTTTATTATGGATATTGACAAATTAAATTCTGAAGTTCATGAGCCCACACTCCTATCAACAATGTCGTCGAAGTGTCATCTATCACAGTATCAGTGTAATTATAGTAACATGACAAGGGATTTTGGAAGGAAACTTTGGCTTGAAATTGCAGACGAACCTAATTCTACAAGTAAGTAAGCTACAATTATTATTGTAGATGTTGTTTATTTAATTCAATCAAGAATGATAGATAACTTAGTCTAAAAATAATTATAAAAATATTAAATTTTAGGACTACATCATCAAGTGGTTAAAAATTATTTGGGTCATAAAGATTCAAGTTGGTAATCGACTTTTAAATATGTTTATTAATTTTAAACT
>MUZC01000560.1:493677-528753 GCA_002072015.1 Radix auricularia | reverse complement strand
TAATTATAAGACATATGATGGAACAATATTAGCTTTGGATCTTTAAATAACTAGATTAAGTATAAGTTTTTCAGGGCCAACTGTACTTAAAGTTGTAAATTTCAACTTCTCTGTTTCACCATGTGTATGGATAAATTATATATTCCCATAAAAGATCTTTCATCGCCAGTAAATACATATAATATTGTAGTTTTGTATTGGTTCCAGGTAGCTCTTTTGGTTGAGGGTAAGAGAAAGCAGCCCTATTTTATTTTACATATTTGATCCTATAAAAAACCCACAATCCCTGGGCTTACTATAAGCTCCAAAATCAACACTTTAAAATAATATTTGGTGTTAACCCAGTCATGAAGTTCAACTTTAAGAATAATATAATTAAATTGTAATGTTTTAATCAAGATTATTTGGGGCACTTGATGCGTATAAATTATTTCTCTATTAGTTATTAGGGTAAGGCATATGTTCATCAACAAAACACTGCCAAACAACATCAGGTCTCATAAATTATGTTTGAAATTGTTAAGTGGTTATTCTATAAAATGAGAAGTCCTAAGTCAGTTGATTTGAATCTGAAAAAAACATAAGTAAAAGTGAATCATTATTTTAACTAATATATTGCGGACAAAGCAAACTGTTACTATGTGAAAACTTATAATCTGTATGAATATCAATACCACCCTAATATTATAATATATTAAAATGTGTCGGATGAATGAAAAAAATATATTGATTGAAATATTATCTAATATTTTGTAGACAACTCAGCAACAAACTAAATTTTTATAATGAATAATAATCTGTTACTTTCAATACAGCCCTGAATTTGAAAATTAATTACAATTACATTCTTAATTTAAATATATATATATAGATATATATATATATAGATATATATATTTACTATTAAAGTTATAAAAATTTCACTAACAAAATTAGTACAAATGACATTAATATTTGTCAAGATTTTCAAAAAGTTGTTAAATAATGTTAATCTTATACTTATATGTTACAGACGCTCCTTCTGTACAGAAGATTATTAATCAATTTACTTTAATAATTATTAGCCTTATCTAGTCTAATAATTTAAAAATTATTTTTTTCAAATTCAAACACAAATTAACTTAACTCACCTCAGTATTAAGTGTTTTAAGGCAAGGCAGGCCAGTCTTTCTCCAGGAGAATTCATTTCCAAAATTAGTCATAGTCATAGTGTTCTTGTTTTTTTTAAATTTTAATACGTGGTCTTATTCTATTTAATTTTTAAACAGATGTTTTAGGTCTCATCCTGAAAAATTCATTAAAATAAATCTTCTTGGACGACTAACTTCTTCAGTAACTCTAGGCTAGGCACTCTAGTATCTAGCGCCAGCGGCCTAAGCATAATTAGTATTAAAATTAAGTCTATTTAAGTATTAAACAACAATGATTTACAATGTCAATGTTTTATGTTGCGATTGAACTTCGATGTAAATGAAATTCAACACTCTTACTCTCTCTAAAGATTTGGGTTTAACCACATGTCACTCTGATCTTTACCCATCTAAATAATCTAATGAAATAATTGGTTGAAATTTATTTGATTTGTATATATTCTAATTCTATATGCAAATATTAATTATAATAACATCAGTGGTTGTTAAGCTAAACAAATAAAACGAAAGTAAGTGATGCCTATATAAACACACAAAATGTGTGTTTAAATAGCGAAAAGGATAAAGGTTAAAGTTTGTTGTCAAGACAAACAATATAATTCGCGCGTTATCAGCTGAAACAATCGCTTGCAGTGTAACCACCATAAAAATTACTTTTCAGATGCTCGTTCGCGCGTATACTAGATGAGCGAATTCGCGTGCAGTGTAACCACAGCCTAAGAGTGCAACCTTAAATTAAATACAAACTTAAATTACCAAAAAAAAATTACTTTAATCATGCTTTTTTCAAATAAAAATACAGATTTTACAGAAGGTAGAGCTTTGTGGCGTCATTCAGGAGGGGGGGTCTAAATTTTTGTTACGACGCCTAGCTAGGGGGGAAAGGGGAGGGGAAAATCGGCAAAAAACGAGTGACGTAATGTATGGACGGTCCCTTATGTTTACCCCACTCTTACCGCGCACTTTGATGCGCTCTCGGTCGCTCCTTGCTCCGTCGTGCGCTTAATTACGGCCACTGGAAGCAAGAAATCCCATAAGCAATAGCTCCAAAAGTCAAAACGTCAGTATTTTACACGCAAAGGGGTAGTGTATTTTTGTTTGTTAAATTTTTTTTTTAACAAAAGGTTACATTCATGATACTAGGCTCATCGAGAACTAACTTATAATGTACATAAATTACTATATAAAAAGATAACGAATGGGAGGTTGACAATTAGAGGGGGCACAAACAGATTGTTACATAATAACAAATAGATAATGCCAGGGGCTCTTCTTAAGAGAGAAATACATTTCACGGCAGTGGAGGAGAAAAAAAAAGGCCAATGCCAGAAATAATTGAATGTGCCATTCTTCCTGTGACGTATTTTATTATTTACTTCCTCGACTTTATTGGATGGCATCGGTGAGCGGCGATGGATAAATTTATTTCTAAACTTAATAAAAACATTAGACGTTAAAATATGTTTAATCGATTATTTTTTAAAAACTATTCGCCCCCCCCCCCCCAAGTGAGGAGAATATTCGACCAATGCCCGTTCCTACTAGCCATCTTAACATGTTTCCATCAGCTAACGAGATGTTTAACACTTTTATTTAAATGACCTCATAATGATTACAGCTTCCAGTCTCCAAGCCACGGTCCTCAACAAATGTTTGACCAAGTCATCGAATGTTTGACCACGTCAAGAAATATTTGACCACGTCATCAAATGATTGACCACGTCAAGAAATATTTGACAACGTCAACAAATGTTTGACCACGTCAACAAATGTTTGACCACGTCAACAAATGTTTGACCACGTCAACAAATGTTTGACCACATCAACAAATGTTTGACCACGTCAACAAATGTTTGACCACGTCAACAAATGTTTGACCAGGTCAACAAATCTTTGAACACGTCAACAAATCTTTGAACACATCCCTATATTCCAGGAAGGGGGGGGGGGGCAGGTTTTCAGCTATTGTTGTTTTGTTGGGGTTTTTTTTTAATTGAAAGCATTTACACAGTGAACATTTTTTGTCAAATACTATTTTTTAAAATGAGATATTAAACAACTTCAAATAAAACACGCATAATTATATGGGAGATAATCCATTTAAACAAACACAAAGAGTCTCCACACCGAAATACGTCAAGTGTAGTGGTCAGAGCAGTTAACATTGTAAAGATGGTAGTTAGGACATATGATTTGTAGATCACAGACCGACCGTGTCCCCCCAGTGCCTCACATCATATCAACACACCATGTGTTTAGTTGTGACGCACTCCACAGTGGTCCGTAATATCAAGTAGGATCTTATTCGAAGTTTGTAGTTTGAAAAACTCTGTGAAAAAGTCTTCGTTTTTTGTTTTTTTTGTTCGATCCGAGGAGAAAATATTTTCACATAACTAATTTCTCTCCCCTGATCCTTTAACTCTCACATCATAAGATGACACAGCTTTTAGACAAATAATTCTTTTCTTTTTTTTTTCCTAATTAAAAACAATACATCGGCTTTTTAATTTTTTTTATATTTCTTTTACTTTATTGAAGCTAATGAAAACCTTGCAAATTAAAAAATGATACTAAAATTAACATTAAAACAATAGATTAATGGCTTCTTAATAATTAGTTGTCACATCTAGAGTGTGGGAAATTCCTAACAACAAAAAAATATTAATAATAAATCAATGCCATTGCTCTAAGTGTGAATAGAATGTCACAGGAATCATCTACAGTTTATACCACTTATGGATAACGCATACGGTATCTATTGACGTCATATGAATATATCCTTCTACCTTATCCCTTGTCACAGTCACGTAATGCAGCACGAGCAGACGGACACCAAGACGCAACCTTAACCAACAGACGAGATGTGGTGGTGAGGGGATCAAGGTCTGGTCAAAACATTAGTTTCCTTGGGGAGTGACTAAAAGGTCAGGAAGATGTCACAGATCTCGTCACTCCCTAGAATAGGTGGTACTCCGTGGACATCAGTAACGATCTCAACCTCAAACTGATAAGTACTGATCTATGTCCAACAAGTTACATGCAGCACTCAACATCAAACTGATAATTACTGATCAGCAGCTACTAGACTAAACGACTATCGAATCCTTTAGACTACAGAGACGTTGGACTACTTGCTGGATGAGAGCGCGGTCTTGAGACCGGACTAGATTGTTCGAATAGAGAAAAGGCCATTTGTCTATAATAAACCCCACTACAATGTCTACGTAATGGGTCTCTTCATCAATTTAACGGCCAGCGATAACATTTGTCTTCAGACTTCTGTTTCAGCTTCAGAAGAGATTTTTTTTTAAATTTACGTTATTTCTTTTTTAATGTTTTAGTTCCTTA
This sequence comes from Radix auricularia, assembly GCA_002072015.1. Taxonomy (NCBI): domain Eukaryota; kingdom Metazoa; phylum Mollusca; class Gastropoda; family Lymnaeidae; genus Radix; species Radix auricularia. The sequence goes on along the minus strand of MUZC01000560.1, from coordinate 524,254 downwards.
ATGACAAATTGACTAACTCTCAAATACTACTGTTAACTCTTGGAGCCATCGAACGTTTCATAGCGTGATATTTGGATCCTAGTTTATTTAATGTCCAAACTAAATCTCTTTTTAATTATTTCCCTTTCACTTAAGCTCCCCCCTCCCCGCCGTCCGTATATTTTTCAATAATTAAGCCCTTCTTTGTTCTATTTCTAATTCTGTGCTTTCATTTCAGAGTTGTTTGGGGGAGAAGAAAACATTGAAATGATTTTTGAATGTGTTTTTTTTCACTCGGAGATAGATTCAGAATAATAACAATCCTTAAAACAATATAAAGTTACCACTGTAACTTTAGATTGTTATCGATATTGTTGTTTGGACGGTTGTGCTATATCTGAAACATTTCTTCCAAATTGATATATAACAGAATAACAAGCCTTGCGCCAATTTTTTTTAAAGTGATATAAACTTTGTATCGCAATTTCATATCACACGTTTACGATAAAATTATTCAAAACCTTTACAATGCACACAGATGGCAGAATTTCTAGATTTCCTATCATGACTTTTTAACGAACTTCTTACTTTTATGATTCCTCGAAATGAAGATCTTTAAACACAAAACTATTCCACCTTCCATCCAGACTTAACTCGTCTAAAGTTTTCTTTAACATTAATTATTAAAGCGCGCCCGACAAAAATAGCCATACTGTCAGTGATTCGCTAGCGCACAAGAAAGAGCCTCCAAATATACCGGTCACTGTTAATAAACCCAATGAAAGCCATACAACATTATATTTAATGTGCCATAATGTTTATAGAAGGAATTTTCAAGTCGTGGATGTGAAAAATGTTGTTGTTAACGCTTAAGGCATAATATGATATGGTAATGAAAAAAAAAAGTTATGTTTCTTCACGTCAAAAGTGCGTTTTGATGACCTTGAATTTCTGACGCTTTTCCTTAATTACCACGAGTCTATTTATTTACTTTATATGGGAGGCGTGGGGCTATGGGCTATTTGTGGCATGGATGTGTGTTTGGGACGACAAAGATGTTATGTCCTGTTATCTATGGATTTAAGCCAAGACAACAGCTGACCGAATTTCTATCATTTAATTAAAATGTTTTTGAGGAATTTTTATTATTCCCCGATCTTTAAGGTTTTTTTTTTAATTATGTATTTTTTTAAAAAGAAAAACGGTAAAAGTTGTTTCTTATTAAAATTCTTAAAAATATCAAATATTTTTTATTTGTGGCCCTAAACAAAATGTTACTTTAAACAACTTCTGCATGACATCAGCTAATTGTCAATTTTGATGTTTGTACATGAATTTATATCACAAGTTGTATACGAATTCTCCGATCTCTTGTGTTATTATATTTCTATGTCATATCGATTTATTAGTGGTACCAAGTAGCTCGTAGCTGTAATATGTAAACTTTAAAATCAGCCTAAGCAAACGATTCCTTCTCGGTTGGGTTTTAAATGCACTGCAAACCTTCATAAATATGTATAGATTTAATGAATAAATTAACTTTTAAATTAACTCTATGTATAGCTATGTAGCTTGTAAATGTTTATTCTAGTCTGTCGCGCGGTGCGTATTATATTGAACATAATCGATACTTTTAGTTATGTCGCATAACAGGGACTCCAACTGCCGTCAGTGCAGTCTAGCCTCTGTTTATTTTGTGTCCCGTGCTAGACATAGTCGAGGAAGTTAGGAAGCCAAAAAGAGTTCAACGTAAAGAGAGTTTTGTATGGCACTGCTCAGCAGATGAAGCAAGTTGCCCAGCCGATGCCTTAAGAGACTAAGTCTCAAGTCAAAAGAATATGTAGAAGAAGTTATGTCGCATGTATAAGTGATCCCTGAAACCTGCGACGGACAACATGACTCACCTGTTGTTGGGCAGTTCCCTGGCTAATGCCCTCACTAGCGGCCAGGTTCCATTCTGACACAAGTTGTTGAAGTCATCATGCTCCAGGGACCAGAAGGCCGCCCCTGCCAGACCAAGTCGTCTGATGAACCCTGCCTGCAGTCAGGTAAACACACCAATATTTTAGGACAGCTTTAGTGAAGGAGATTTTTATTATCTTCTAAACATGTAAAAATGGGATGTTTAATCATAATTTTCTTACTTCCAAGAACTTCTTTAACGCATTGAAATGTGAATTTAAACATATTTGAATGGAATAAATAATTCTCGGGAAAAGGTAAAAGTCTCATCTTACAGTTTCCCAATATCTCATTTCATAAACGCCAGACATCGTTAATACAACGAAGTTGTATTGTGAATAAGAAATTAGACTCTTCCTTTAGGCTCAACAAATAAATCGATTAAAATACTAACATCTTTTCATGTCATTATCTATCTATCAATTTACAGTTTTAATAAAACAAGTGTCTTTGCGATCCGATTTATCAGTCTAAATTTCTTTATACTCTTTATTTCTGATGGCATTGTCCCAAGTTTATCAATGTCTACTCAGAGCTCTTTATCCTAGTATTGATGTCTAAAATTGTATATCCAGTGTAAATGCATTGTCATTTGTTCTATCTTCAACTAATTTCTCTTGCCCTATATTTTTACATAATCTTTCACCCCACTCTCTCTCTCTCTCTTTCTATGTCTCTCTCTCCCTCTTTCTCTCTCTCTCCCTCTTTCTCTCTCTCTCTCTCTCTCTCTCTCTCTCTCTCTCTCTCTGTCTCTCTGACTACATCAGAATTATTTCTGTTAAGATCTGTCCCTCACACATCTTTTCCCCGTCCGATCAATTGATGTATGCTCAATTTCACCTCTCTAAATAAATCTTATATTATCTCCCTCTACCCAACCGGCTTATCCGATGATTTCCTTTTCTTTTTATCCCCAGATGTCCTCACTACTCACTACTCCAGTTGAAACATTTGCTTGGCCGCAACAATACACATCTAGACATCTAACTAGTGTCAGTAAGATGTTGTTAACATAAAGATCATTGAATGGTGGGAGCTATTGTACAAAAATTTCTATATATACAAATGTACAAATTGAAAATTAAATTGNTATATATATATATATATACATATATAATAACATTAAAATATTCACAAATATTATTTTTAAAAATAAATTACAAAATATGTATAGAGCTACATCCGTTTAATGTCAAAAGTATCTAACTGACAAGTCGCTTTAGTTTTTTTCTTCTTCATTTTTTAACATTTTTTAAAATCCTTAACAGATATTTGTTGACAATTGAAAATATTTAGAAAACTTTAAGTAACCTGGCAAATGTTTTGATGACTTGATATAGCCGACCATGAGTTAACTTTCCGACTAACAATAATACACTCTATGAACTTTGTTAATAGTCACCATCCTACTTCGATTACATCCTGGGTTTTATGATAGAAAAACTTAGATATTAAAGCAGCCAATCGTATTTTAAATAATCTCATTTAGCAAGGCAGATAGAGTGGCTAAAACCTGATTTATATTTGACACACATCTACAGTCTAGAGAAATTAGTTTGTTTTTTAATTACATTGACCAATGATACAGAACACATTAACTATTAATATATCACATATTTACCAATTGCTATACATTCACATTTATCATTGCTATACATTCACATTTATCATTGCTATACATTCACATTTACCATTGCTATACATTCACATTTACCATTGCTATACATTCACATTTACCATTTGCTATACATTCACATTTACCATTGCTATACATTCACATTTACCATTGCTATACATTCACATTTACCATTGCTATACATTCACATTTTCCATTGCTATACATTCACATGTACCATTGCTAAACACTTCACATTTACCATTGCTATACACTTCACATGTACCATTGCTATACACTTCACATATACCATTGCTATACACTTTACATATACCATTGCTATACATTCACATTTACCATTGCTATACATTCACATTTACCATTGATATACATTCACATTTACCATTGATATACATTCACATTTACCATTGCTATACACTTCATATATTCCATTGCTATACATTCACATTTACCACTAATACACACTTCATATATTCCATTGCTATACATTCACATTTACCATTGCTATACATTCACATTTACCATTGCTATACATTCACATTTACCATTGCTATAGCTATACATTCACATTTACCATTGCTATACATTCACATTTACCATTGCTATACATTCACATTTACCATTGCTATACATTCACATTTAACATTGCTATACATTCACATTTACCATTGCTATACATTCACATGTACCATTGCTAAACACTTCACATTTACCATTGCTATACACTTCACATGTACCATTGCTATACACTTTACAAATACCATTGCCATACATTCCATTTTACCATTACTACAACTTCTCATCTCTCACCTTCTCTGACAAGCTCTGTGGGTCATCGTACCCGACCCACTGCCAGCCGTCGCTTCCGTTGCCATAGGCGACGGGTACGCCCCTGTCCTGAAGCCAGACTCGCGTCCATCCATCTCGTGCAATGTTTGAGCAGATCTGTCAATAGCAACGAATGAATAATTCAACTGGTCGGCACAAGGCCAGATTAAACTGCGGCCCAGATTGAAAAAAAGCCACACAAAAAAACAACAAAAAAAACAAATAAAAAACACATAGGCAGAATGCACTATCTATATGTGTAGGGGTGTAGCGGATTCAATTTTGTTTAATCCGACCAGAGCCGAATCTAGCCAGATTTATGAAGTGAAATCCGGCCGTAGACGGAGCCGGAATTTTAAAAATGATCGGTTTCTTGATTTTCCGGAGCTAGAGCCTAAATCCGGTACACCCTTATGTGATGAGTAGAATGAGAAGGAAAGAAAACACGAAAATGGCCGAAAAGTTGTCAATGGTCATCTCTTAAAATAATCGTTTTAACAAACAAATTTGATTTTACCATCAGGCAAGAAAGTGTTTAACACTGCATGTAGCGAGCTTAATGATAAGAACGTGTTTAACACTCTACAGAGCTTAAAGAAAAGAACGTTTTTAACATTGTATAGAGCTTAATGACAAGAACGTTTTTAATTAACATTGTATAGACCTTAATGACAAGAACGTGTTTAATTAACATTGTATAGACCTTAATGACAAGAACGTGTTTAATTAACATTGTATAGAGCTTAATGACACGAACGTGTTTAACACAGTGGAGAACTTAAAGCCTATTATTGCAAGTTCATTATTGTGCAAGCACTTAAAGAAATTGACGTGCGCAACTTTAGACTAGTCAGAACTGGTCGAACAAGTGTTGACGTGAAAGTAAACCGATTCCCGTTGTGGAAGACAAAAGTTTGTTGTTGTTGTTTTTTTTTTTTTTAAAATTAAACTGATTCCTACACCTGAAACATGATTTGAAAATATATGTTTCAGAAATCCTGAGACTGCGAAGTTTATAAAATCGTTCGCTAACTTTCAATTTTTTATTCCAGAATATATTTTTTAAATGTGTGACATCAATGCTAAAAAAAAAGTACTTCAAGAATGAAAACATTAAAATCACAAAGTAAAAAGATTTTTTTTAAAGGATTGAAATGAAATACTGTAGCGAATTATTGAAAAATATACATATTACAGTTTTTAAACCAGTTAAATCAAATAGCATTTGTATCTTGTTAATCTCCCTATCAAATCATGTATTTCTGTATTTCAATTGACAAAAGTTCATTGTCGACTCCTATCATCTGGCACATTTAGAGCTATCAAGAAACGAAACGCAAAATAGAGATGCACTTTTACATTAATCTGTACCAAACATAAGATAGTGCATCTTGTTGGGAGCAATTTGAGACCAGGAATATAATGATTGTGTTGTATTTCAATCGAAATGAAGTCCTTAAAGAAAAAAAAAACCAAAAGCTGTTAAGCATTTTTAAAAAAAATGTTTGATACGCCTGGTTTGTGATATAACAACAAATATCAACTTGCAAATATGAAACACAAAACGAAACTTTTTTTTAAAGGTTAATGATGAAATTTGTTAACAATTGATGGTGGGTTTTCAACTTTGTTCGACTTTTCAAAGAATCTCAAAAATTATCTTTTCTTTTAACTTAAAAAAATTAGTTTTATATACAAATTGTTGTAGGCACTGACCAACGGACTGGGAGATTTCAAGGTACTAGCCACTACTGACCAACAGACTGAAAGATTTCAAGGTACTAACCACCACTGACCAATAGGTGAATTATATTGCCTTGATACTAACTGTTACTTTAAATATTTTAGCTTAAACTCAAGAAGAGACAAGAGACTACATCTTCCCATCCCCACCAACTCTCCTCCAAACTTCACCCATCATCTTTCCCCATTTTCCACGATCTCCACAAATCCGCACTAACCCATCACATTTACGCCATCTCCTACCATCCACCCACCACACCCCCACCCCCACGTGAACACAAAGCACCGCCTTCGACATCGTTTCAAGTAGACATTTTGGAGAAGTACACGTGTACTCCTTAACCCTGACCTACCAGACGACCAATTTCTCTCTTCTATCCAATCTCGTTGCGCAGTTCCTTTGTGTCAGGACCAGGCAATAAACTACGTCACTCCAGGTGGCCGACCGAATAAGCACAAAGTGTACAAAGTCCGCCCCCTGATTTAAATGGTCGCAACAGGTGTGAATGACACTTGGACTTAAGTCCAGCCATCCTAACTTGTTCATCTGATGACGCAGTCATGTACTTAAAATTCTGGCGTCAGTGGATTTTTAAAAAAAATATTTGTTTCAGCTAATTATGACAAGTGCGACGCTGGAAAAATCGAGTTGGGGTGGGGGGGGGGGGGGGAGTGATAGCTTTTTATATAGCCGTCGTGCGTGAGGTCCACTAACAACCTTACACTTTCGACAATCTTCTTTCCAAAATAAGAAAATATTGTTGTGATTACCCTTGCTATGGATTTGAGCGAATATATTATGAATAATGCAATTTTCTACTCTTGAATAAAATAGGCAAAACAAAATACCCAGATGTGTTATGTATTCATTTCCTAAAGTATTTGATAACCATATCTTATCTTAAATAAATAACTATTGGTTTTCGTGTAATACAGTATTATTATGAATTTTACTATGAATATCCAATCCATGTTTCCCATTAAATCAAAGACATTGGAGATTAAGGACAGTCAATTTTAAACCATGTCAACTCGATGGTGTTTCCCCAGTGCTCGCTTCTGTGGCCGAGAAAACACAGGGTTTATATAAAGCAGATCGAAAACATGTATGCATCCAGCTTTGCCATTTTCCACATAGACTTTTGTCACCCAACAATGCATTCTATCAAAATTTTATATCCATCAAAAATATTGTATTGAATTTTTAGATCATCTCTTTGTTTCTCTAGGTAGCATGTAAATGTTTGTGCTACACTGTCGCGCTGTTTTCACACTATTTTCATATTTTCCTGTCGCTCGGTGCGGTACGTATTATATTTAACATACTTTTATAATATTTTCTCGATCTGTAAATGTTTATGCTAGTCTGTCGTGCGGTACGTATTATATTTTACACATAATCAATACTGTTATTTATGTCTCATATTTAACGGATTTAGCGTCAAAAAGTTGTTTTTACGGGTTGTTAAAATAAATACCTTATATTAACTCCACCGTCTTGTCTCTCTGTCTGTCTTTCTGTCGTTCTGTTGAGGTCCCACCCAAGGAAAAATAAAAGTCAAAATTTATCCACTATCCCGGATCCTATCGAGCTGAAACTTCGCTCACAGACTTTTGTCACCTAACAATATATTATGTCGAAATTTCAGATCGAACGAATGTTCCGCAATTAATTTAATGAATTTTTAGATTATCTCTATGTACCTCTATTTAGGATGTAAATGTTTATACCAGTCTGTCGCGCGGTACGTATTATTTTGAACAAACTTTAAATTATGTCTCATGTGTGTGATACGATAAAATAGTCAAGTAAACAAACATTTAAACAAATTTTGAACGTGCTCATATATTAAAGATTATAGTCTAAAACTTTGTTGTTGTTGTTGTTTTTTTAATTTAAAATAAAAAACTTAACTGTGATTTTGCTTGAATTTTGCGTTAGAAAGCAATCACCTTACTCATTTCTCTGTTCACCAATTAATAAAAACCGTTTCAAACATAATGTAATCTAGGTCCACATTTGTTACGGGCCGCCACACATCCGGGTAGTTGAATATCGTGCCTTACGAGAGAAAGAAAGGAAATGCAAAAAACAAACGAAACCATTCTTTGATGATGATGATGATGATGATGATTATTATTATTATTATTATTATTATTATTATTATTATTATTATTATTATTATTGTCTGTCCGGTTTATAAATTCAATGAGATATTAAGCATTTGAAAAAAATATGCTTTTATTTGTCAATTAGACCATTTTATACCCATTTACATCTAGTTTCAAGTTTTAAAAAATACATAAACGGAAAATAGAGAAGAAAAAAAAAGAGAAATGAAAGGGTCTGCGAACTAAAATAAATTGACGAATAAAGAATTTTTCACTCTGATGATAAAACCTTCATATAGCATGATGACACAATCAGTGAAAATTTACTGGAAAGCTGGATGACCCAATAAGAGATGTCACTGGGAAGAATGTTGACCCAATCAGTGTTGTCCCTAGACTGTTTAATGACCCAATCAGAGATGTCACTGGACATCCTTGTCACTCAATCAATGTTGTCACTAGACATTATAATGGCAAATCAGAGATGTCACTGGACAGCCTTGATCACTGGAGTTGGTGAAGGGAATTCCCCCGACTATGGGGGCACCTTGTTCTTTGATATCCTGCTCCATTATTTAGCTGAGAATTGTTATCTAACACAGTGCTTCTCAAACTTTTTAGTGGGGCAGATCGGCAGGAATTTGTCCATTGCATCAGTGGACGGAGCACTATTTTTCCTGTACAAACATGTCTGACTGCAAATAATTACCTGAAAACATTATTTCTGAACAATCCGTAACAGCTAAAAATCGATTATTTAGAAAAATCCTTTATACAATTCTTCTTTAAATGACGATACTTCTGAGTGGATAGTAGACGATGTTACCTTGGAGTACCTTGTTCAAAATGGCGTGAAACGAAATATTGATGCCGACTTTTCTTTTTCAAGGCGTCAGTACTCAGATAAAACCAGGTATCTATCGTTGTAACTTTTTAGCCGAACATTAAACAATAGTGTAACATGACCTCGACCTTGGCTCATATTTTCGAAAAGCAAGGGCGCAGTGTTATGTGCCCCTTATAAGATGTTTGGGAAATTAGGGTCACTAGCTAATGAAAGGTTCAACGACTGGAAACCCGCCGTTCAAAGAATGAGGTTTTGAGGCGCATTTTAGCTGTTGTGGGGTCACACTCTGTACGCGTATAGCCATTTAAAGGTTTCCAAGATAGATTTTGATTTTTTTTTTAAAGCAGTGAGAACCATGTTATGACCCTAGAAATTTTGTCTGAGTTCAATTCTTTTCTGGACTTACAAATAAAACTCCAAAGATGACTAAATTAAAACAGGCTAAAAAAATTCGCTATCTCTGAGATCTCTGCTCCGGATATTTCTCGTGTAGATCAATTTTCTTTCATTGTCAGATATGGCTCTGAAGACGGATGTACTGTCGAACGATTTTCGAGATTCATTCCAGTATTCATTCATAGTAATAAACTGTGTATTATTCTGATGTTTATGAAAGTCAATTACAGATTATTTGTTCTGGACTAGTGTACATAATTTGCTAAATTTTAAAAATAGCTTCAAGATATTTGGGAGGCCCTAAGGTCAAAAGTGCCTAGGGGCCCTGGCAGGGCCGGCTTTAGGCATAGGCAAACTAGGCAGCCGCCTAGGGCCTCCAGTTCACTGAGGCCTTCTCTGGCCCTGGGTATTTTACGTCGGGGCCTGGTAGGGACATGCAATTTATTTTAATTTTATGTGTTATCGCCGAAACGTGACATTTTTTTAGGGTTTGTATTAATTGTTGCAAATAAAGGATTATAATTAGATTTTTCGGTCCTTTCTTGATATCTTCTGTGGACCGGAGGCGGATGGTCCACGGACCGGCGCAGGTCCGCGGACCATCGCTTTGAGAAGCACTGATCTAACAGATCTTATCGGGCTGTCTCAAATTAACCGTTATCTCTCCTTTAGTGCGGTCCACCGCGCCTCACCCTGTGACCCCACCCCTCTGAATGACGTCTACAATGCTTGCCTCTTCCCCTGTTCTATATCAGGTGATTGACAGCGTCACAGATGTAAGACCTGCAGCTGTCGGAGTGACATGGTGTCTAGAGACATTCAAAGGATTCGTTGACATGTATCGTACAGAGACAACGGCCTAACGCTATTTTGAAAGACATTAATTAATGGGTATAACTTTTAGATTAGGGCTGTTATCGATTAATTTCAAATTAATCGTTAAATTTTGAAAAATTATCGAATAATTAATCGATACTTTTGATTAAAGCTAAAAATAAGATGTATGACGTCATTAAACTAAAAATCTCAAGGGAAGTAGCAAAACCAGGCAATTGAAATTTTTATTCGACTATAAGTAGCTCGATATAATATCAATGAATTTAATTTTTGTTATTGTTAATTAAGTAAATATAAAACAATATTTCATTTTTTATATCATTTTACTTATAAAACAGCTTATTTTATAGTTAACACTTTAAAAACCTTTTTTTTTAATGGAGAAGTTTGTACATAAAAAAGCAAACTATTGTTAATTATTAATTGTTAATAATATGTCGACGACATCACGGACGACATTTACTGTAATCATAATAAAAAAGAAGAAAAAAGTTTTTTTTTAAAAGAAGAAAAAATCGCTATTTTTATCGATTAAAATAATTTTAATCGATAAAAATTTTACCGATTTATCGTGAAATTAATCGATAATTTCCGCAACCCTACTTTAGATATATTTTAATCCCAATCTCTCGTTCATAAGAATTCTTACATGTCAAAGTGTGATTATTTTTTTTAGAATGCACTTTGAGGTATGAAAATCTCGCTGTTGATAGCACCAAATCTCGCTGTTGATAGCACCAAATCTCGCTGTTGATAGCACCAAATCTCGTTGTTGATAGCACCAAATCTCGTTGTGGATCGCACCAAATCTCGTTGTTGATAGCACCAAATCTCGCTGTTGATAGCACCAAATCTCGCTGTTGATAGCACCAAATCTCGCTGTTGATAGCACCAAATCTCGCTGTTGATAGCACCAACCCTTACGAAACTGTTTGTTTGCATTCCCCTCAAAATTAGAAAGATGAAACTTTTATAACGAAACTTTCATTTATGCGGCAGTTTAATTTATTTACTTTTAAAATCTCTTTTAGAATTTCTGGATTTTTCAAATTACTATTTGTTTGTATAAACTGATCGTATCCCTTAAGCCATTATTGCTCCTCCCTTAAAATAACTCACATAAAGATGGTGATTGAAATGCATGACATTTCCATTTACTGAATTACTTGAAAAAACAAGCATTTATATAACGGACTTTACTCTAAACTGGGTAAATATTCCGTTTAAAAAGAAATTTATTCTATAGGTTTTTGGCTTTCCTCATAATAGAAAGTCATTTTAATGGGCTTTAAAACATGTTAAAGTCATACAAGATCTTACAAACATATGACATTTGAATGTGCTGGGTGACATTCCACACTTTTAATGCGCCACTGGTTACACCCTTTACCTTTAAAACATGTTAAAGTCATACAAATATCTTACAAACATATGACATTTCAATGTGCTGTGTGACATTACACACTTTAACGCTCTACTGGTTACACCCTTTACATTTAAAACGCGGTGTAATCTTTTCTTTTTTTTTTAACATCCTTGTTTAATGTTCTGGTTTTGCCTGGTAACAACATCCTCCGTGTCATCATGTCACTCGCGACGTGTCAGAGACCGTTAAGGAAAACAAGGTCGGGAGCCTTGAAAAATACTAATCATCACATATATTTATACGACTTATAATAGACAAGTTGAAGTTTTGCTCAACCCTTCATCAGTCTTACCCCTGGACGGCACAGACAGTTTTACCCCTGGACGGCACAGACAGTTTTACCCCTGGACGGCACAGACAGTTTTACCCCTGGACGGCCCAGACAGTTTAACCACTGGACGGCACAGACAGTTTTACCCCTGGACGGCACAGACAGTTTTACCCCCTGGCCAGCAGAGACAGTTTTAACCCCTGGACGGCAGAGACAGTTTTACCACTGGACGGCACAAACAGTTTTATCCCTGGCCAGCAGAGACACTTTTACACCTGGACGGCACAGACAGTTTTACCCCTGGACGGCAGAGGGTCGCGAAATAACACAACCCTGCTAAAGTCCGGGTGCCGGATAAGCAGAGAAAGAAAATTGAGTCAAGTGCTGACGCGGGGCCCTTGGGGGCCGTTAATTGATTTAAAGGGACTCGGGTGACATGGTTTGTTGCCATCGACCATCCAATAATGGCGGGAAAACAATTCAATCAGTGCTGTCCTACTTCTTGGACATCGTTTCTACGACTGCCGGTGCTGGCATCAACATGGGCATTTATGAATGAAGCCGGGCTTAGATGCCTAGTGGCACGGTGAATTATTGAAAATCTTGGGTGGAAATGAGTTCTGACTTAAAGCAGCGAATCTCACGCTGTTCTCCTGAACAACACCGCTGCAGCTTGACTCCTGGTATGCACGACTGCGATTGACTACGATTTTTTAAATTCAACATGTTTAATATTCATACACGTAGTTTGAGGAGTAATTTTCATAGTCGGTAGTCAGCACAAAGTAGATGGATAACATGTAAACAGGGTAGGAGTGAGCCTGACGAGGCGTCACAAAGCAGCGAACGTTTCGGCAAAGAGTCGAAACTACTAATCTACAGCCTGAATGCAGTCTCACTTACAGTCTACACATTGACTAGTCAGATATGTTTATTGTAGTAAGTTGTGTCCATTTCATAAAAGTTTTGTCCTATTTTAAACAAATTAAATTTCAAAATAAAACACAGAGAAAATGAAGCCACCCGATGTGTTTAAGAATTTAATCTAAGAATCCCTGCTGTATATTAAAGTAAGAATTTAATCTGAGAATCCCTGCTGTATTTTAAAATTGGGGCCTCATTAAAGCAGTTTATCTCCACCGAGGCAATGGAGTTGAACAAAAATTATTTACGCGTTTATGAACTTTGAAAATTTGTTGGAGTTTAGGTTTTCAAAAAAAAATACATAAGAGAAAAAATATTTAAATAACTGTAGCGGAGATTTCTTCGTGCAAAAAGTTCAAGAGAGTTTATTCTCTTATATTCATATGCCTCTCTATGATGACTGCTTGTTGCGAACCGGGTGAATATAGCTGATTACAGCGATGTGTTCAAACAAAATGAATGTATAGAGTATAGAGGAACAATCTCTCTTTGTTGTCAAGGCACGAAACCTACACTTTCGGGAATTCCGGTATTACAGATAGCTGATCTTGTAGAGCTTCTCAACTCTTTTTTTGCGAGATGCACTGGATAAAATAACACATCTACTCTCGAGCGGGACTTGCTGTATTAAGTAAATCATCTTAACTCTTGGTAGATACTACGCTATTTAAGACACCCCCCTCCCCCCAAAAAAAAAATAATTAAAAATAATAATAATAAAAATAATCACTGTCTGAGCCTTTAGAATCCTTTTAGATGTATTGTCACGTATTTCAACATTGCCCTGGTAAAATACATCGATCATTCATTTCAATTTCAATACATTATCTTTAAAAATATAATAACTAAAAAACATTTTCAGCAAACGTTTCTACAATATTTGTTTATGTTTTGTGTCACATGATTTAAGAGGCCGTCCATGAAGTACGTCACGCTCCAAGGAGGGGGGGGGTGTAAGAAAGAGTGACAGTTTGTGACAGGGCTAAGTGTGACTTTACAATTTTATATATTTTTATTTTATTTCTAATTTAATTTTTAATTCTTTAAGTAAAAGGTATTCTAAAGTCTTTAATAAGTTGATAGTGCTTTTAATATTTATATTTTAAGGCAGTTTTATAGTGAATTGTGTTTTAAGTTTTCGATTAAATGTTAATAAATTGTTAATTAAAAACTTATTCCGAAAGTGTGACCTACTTTAGGGGGGGGGGGCGAGATTTGTGACACTTTGTGACAGGGGGAAGGGAGTTAAAAATGGTCAGAAATAGCGAGACGTACTTTATGGACGGTCCCTAAAAGACTTTATCTGGTTTTATTGACCTAAAAGTAACCTAGACGGACCGAGTGCTGGTCATTGTATGTGAAGGGATACAGGAAAACGACATTACATATATTTTACAATTGCTCGAACTAGGACTAAGTCACTCATCGATTAAAACTTATTGAACTCATATCTCCGATGTATTGATTATTAGAATCGGGTGTTGACCTCCCAAGACATCAACCAAATCCATAATTGGTGTTTTTTTTTTAAACAGGTATAAAAATTCCGGTTGGACGTTATATTTCCACTTCCTCTTTATGAAGAGTTACTAGCCCTTGTTTCCTTTTGTTGTATTTTTTTCCTATAATTTGTTTCCCTTATTGTACCGTTGTGATTATTGCTACTACTGGTAGTACTGAATATGTAGGTCGTATGCAGGACAAAGATGTTTAAATAATATACGTGTTTGACATCATGAGATAAAGTAGAGCAGGGTCTTCAGGGCAAGTTTTATTTCCTTTTGAAAAGCTATGTCATAATAACACTTGGTAGTGCACCATAAAAACAGGATGATCTTGAGTGGTAGTGCACCATAAAAACAGGATGGTGTTGAGTGGTAGTGCACCATAATAACAGGATGATGTTGAGTGGTAGTGCACTATAAAAACAGGATGGTGTGGGGTGGTAGTGCACCATAAAAACAGGACGGTGTGGATTGGTAGTGCACCATAAAAATGGGATGGTGTGGAGTGGTAGTGCACCATAAAAACGGGATGGTGTGGAGTGGTAGTGCATCATAAAATCGTGAGGTTTTGCATAGTAAGAAACTGGACAGAGAAAGTAGAACACATTAAAACATATGGTGGTGCACACACAAAAACCTGTGACAGTGCACAAAAAAGTGCGCCAAAAACGTGCGGCAGTGCACCTAAAAGCTGTGGGGGTGGGTAGTGAGGTGGTGTATCATAAAAACGGGGCGAGGTTGAAGGAAGTGAACTTAACCCGGATGTGTTCATCTCTAGATATTAGAGTCATGAAATTATAATCGGATTTTGTATGCGACTACTCATGGTCGATATTGTTTATGAATTTATTACTCACGATTTTTACCTTGTACAATGGAGTTGGATTACTCCATCTTTCAGCGACAAGTCATTTCCCGATACGTATCTTTTTAAATCCCTTATGCCTTATATTAACTTCACCGTCTTGTCTGTCGTGGTCGTCAGGGCCGAAAAGTAAAAGTTAAAAAAGACCCATTTTACGTGCAGTGATCTAGCTGAATGTTTGCTCATAGACATCTAACAATGCATTGCATCAAAATGTCAGATTGATCGAGAGTACCGTCATTAAATTAATGACTTGTTAATTTAATTCTTTGTAGCTCTATGTAGCCGACTGCTATAGTTGACCTCCACGGGTGGTGGAGGTCACTACAGCAATAGATGACCTTATCCTCGTGTTTTACAGCAAATATGTTCAGTCACGTTGAGGCTGTTAATATTTGACGTGCGGTGCCTATGATTTTGAACATAAAGAATACTTTTAATCATGTCTCATATAGAAGGAATTTATTGTCAAAAACGTAGTTTTTACGGATTTTTTAATTATTTTTTTAACGATTGCTCGTTGCTCACTCTAATGGCGCTATACAGCCTCACGGAAACATCACCAATGATGCCATAAAACAGACTTTTAACGTGTGTGTTGTGTGTGTGTGTGTGGTGTGTGTGTGGTGTGTGTGTGTGTTTGTGTGTGTGTGTGTGTGTGTGTGTGTGTGTTTGTTTGTTTGTTTGTTTTTTTGTTTGTGTGTGTAAAAAATTTAGAAAATGTTTGTAAGTTAGGCGTTGCGTATTATATTGACGATACTTTTCTAAAATATATTACCGATCTGTAATTGTAAATCCTATTAATTGCTAATCTGTCTCACTTTGTTAAACATGTTTTTATAACCCTTTTCCCGTGATCATATCGAGCTGTAATTTTGCAGGCAGACTGTAGTAGTTGTTTTTATTTATATGAGACACTAACATTCTGGAATTTAGGATTGCCGTACAATGCGTATTAAAATGAACATACTTTTAGTTTTCTCTCGTTTACAAAGAATTTATAATCAAAAACTTGCTTTTTTACAGGCTTTTATTTTTTATTTAATATAAAATATGTCTCTGCTCTGGTATGATTAAGACGATGGCTTTACTGAAAATATATTTGTTAAAGAAAAAAGGGATAATGATTATTTTACTGTGTACGCAAAATGGATTAGACAGCATTCATTTTCCATTTCTTGATTAAATTCTCATTCCCTGTTTCTTATTGCTTTACCTTAAAATTGCATTCTCTCTCGAGTGAAAATTAAGAAAAAATTAGGTTCTTTGAAAATAAAATAATTTCTTTTTTTTTCCATTCCAACTACGAAAGTTCGAATAGTCAAGAGATTCTTTCCCAATATCGCCAAAGTCAGCCTTATCCATTCTGCTACATTACTAATAAATATATATTGTACTTATTTTTAAATTTAGAAAAGTCCAATAAGTAAATAAACAAAATATGGTTAAACTTAAACATACACTGGCAAATGTCCGGCTTAAATTAATCAATTGGCCCAAGTAATTCCTATCACAATATTACACAGTTGTTAGTTTATTAAATGCTCTACTTTTTTATTTTAAAAAACTTAAGGAATTTAAAAATGATCAAAAAATCTTAGAGAATCGTTTCATCTTTTGACGTCAATGATAGTTTACATAAACAAATGATGAGTAATTGCAGAGTAACCAAAGTTCAGAAAACCAAAAATACAGAGACAAGAAATTGCAGAAAATCACGAACAATGACCACAAGAGCAAATTTCAAAAGGAGACCGTGACCTTGGTTTTTTGCAGTACAAACGGGAACACAAAAATAAGTTGATCATCGAAGGCTTTGACAGACTTTACGGCAAATAATACCAACCTACTCTCAAGGTCCTGAGCTCACGTTTTCAAAACCCGGGCTAGTACCTGGGCAAACTGCTCCAAATGTTTGACCATGCCACCCAGAGCCACAGCTAGTACCTTGTCAAACTGCTCCAAATGTTAGGCCATGCAACCCAAAGCCACAGCTAGTACATTAGCAAACTGCCACAAATGCTTCGCTATGTCATAATTTTTCTGCTCACAGAACTCTGCAGTTGTCCTTTCCTCCCTTTCATTGTCAAGCTCTGCACACGAAGTTAACAGTAGCTCAACTGAAGCATGGGACATGCTGCAAGTCTGGCAGTGTAACTGTCGTGAATTAGCCTCATCTTAAAGTAGTAGTTGGTTAGCAATGTTATGTCCTCATTGGAGGCACTACACTCTGGTGTCAGTGACTCAACCAGTGGTCAGTTAATCATGGCGGGGCCATGTTGGCGTATGCACCTTGGACAGTTGTTTTTTCTGCTCATACGTGTAGGAAGTGTGCCAGGGTGGTAGGCCGAGCAGAGTTTTACTCATAGTTAAGGTCCAGGTTTGTTGCGACTACAGTTCACGTGACATGGTATCTATTGCACCGCCATCTTGCCTGCAAGGTTCTCGATTTTTTCCCAAGTTCTTAGGCTCTCTTCGGCAATTTAATTCTACCTTACTGTATTAGAACGTTTTTATGAAATAGTCGTATACATTTCTAGGACCTAAAATGCCTTCTTGTGTTGTTTTTTTAATTCAAATGTCGAAAGTTTTTCTTTAAAATTTAATATCTTTCCTTTAATTAAATTGAACGAACACATAACAATTATTAGAATGTCATGTCATTACTGTAACTAAAATGATAATTATTGAATATTTCAAATCTTTATCTCCTCCAGAAAACAATACATAAATAAATACATGTAAATATTCATCAATAAATAAGATTAGACATCAGATCCTAATATATACGAAAAAAAAACGAACGAGAAAAGTATTCCATATGACAGATCATCTTGTTTTCTGAAAAACTCAACCTGTCATTTTTGTTTTTACTGGGACATTCTGAACGTTGTCTTTTACGTCTTTAAATCTATTTGTGTTGAACAATCTTCGTGTTTGAACAAATCTATTTGAACAATGTCTTTGTATTTAACCAAAAATATTGTTTTTTAAAGTTTTTTAAAATTATTTGTATTAATCGCTATTAATTAATTTCTATACTTTTTTTTTACATATTGTTCGACTAATCGTTAAAAAAATCGGAGATTCGTCACATTGAACGTGTTTAGCTTCCCAATTAACAAAATAAATTAGCGCTTTGATTTGCCCCATTCTAAGACAGAGCATTGTCGGAAGTCGGTACGGAGAACTTCGGCTATAATTTCGTTCAATAAGATTCACCTATTCCTTTACTATAATGTGAAATAGAAGATAATACAAATTTTGACATATAGTTAGGCCTGTATTGAAGTGAAATTTTTATAAGTTTCTTGCTGTTTTTTTTTTATTTATTATTTCTTAATTGTAACATTTGTTTGTAGCGTCATCAAATCATGTTCGGTAAAAATTGTTCATGTTTAGTAATAATTATTGTAAGATAACGTGATGAATCTTACCGTTAGATTAAGATGATTATGATGTTGACCAAAACAAAGGCTGTTGCGTGCTGAACTTGTTCAACACAAATAAGTGTTAATGTCATTGCCACACGGCAATAGTTTTTGTGGCTTACTTCTCCGACATAATGGCTGACGTCAAGAAGTAAAAAGCTTTTTAATTCAGTTACATTCCAGCAATTCATCGTCCGTTGTTTACGCGAAGCCTTTGGGATAATTAACTCTTATAAAATCATCCGGACGCAGAAAATTAAAGCTCAGTGTCGGAATAGTAAAAAAAAAAAAAAAAAAATGCATTGATTATTTATTAATTTTGCATCACTAGGGCAAGTAAATCTAGATGGATGATTTCATGTTCGTTGGGTTTTTTTTTTTAATTGTTCTTATCTAATGGCTGCGGTTTTTATTTTCCACATACATTTTAATTTTTATTTTTGTTTACCATCTTCTCTGTAGAAGAAAAAAAAGGAAGAAGAAAATCCATCAAAGATTATTCTTAATTCTTCCTTGTTTTTCTTCTAACAAAATCAAGGTCCTTCCATAACTGATTGTCTGAAATCTTTGGATAATTTGATTAAATTGTAGAAATTATTTAATCATCCGCCTCATTTAACAGTAGAGGTTAACTTAATAGTTGAAGTCTGATTTTAATTAGTTTTCTTTTGACTCGTCCTGAATGTGTTGCAAGTTCGATAAACACTAAACAATTACCTTTTTTTTTCCTTTTTTTTTTTTCTTTTTTTTTTTAAACTGCTTTATGAATTTCACACGACTCTGTAATCTGTATTCTAAAATATAAACTGTCTTTCGTTTATTTATTTTAATAGAAGAGGATAATAGTTTTCAAAACTTCTGTTTCTCAATTTATTATTAGAGTTAAAGAGCCGCCAATTTTTAAAGTCACTTTAACTAACAAATAATACAACAATTTAACTAACAAATTATACAACAATTTAGCTAACAAATAATTTAACAATTTAACTAAAAAATTAACAGTGACATCGATAACACAAGACAAAATAAAAGTTTGCAATCAAGGCGTAACAACGTCTTGGCATCGGGGCAATTGCCTAGGGCGCCGAAGACTAATCATTTCAATGTATTCAAATTTAGTGTTTTGCTACCTTTTTATTTTGTTAATAGTTAATATCCTATTGTCAAGGGGGTCAAGGGCGCGGAAAACCCAGTTACGCTTTTATTTGGACTCATCAGATTGTGAAGAATAGAGAAATTAAGTGGGGGGGGGGGGAAAGGGGAAGTAATATATATTCTATCTTTAAAGCGCGCTTACCTCGCCATAGTCCAGAAGTCCAATCTCCTTGGAGACTGCCCCGGCTGTGCCTCCCCCGGTGACCTGCTGACCAATTCCGCTCCCCACAGGTTCTGAGGCCAGGGTGAAGCTTCTGCCGGCACCTGCTATGGCCAAGACGAGCTTGTCTGCTGGGAACCCTGCTTGAATCCAACCTTGAACTTGTGTACGCTGTCAGTTGGCCAGACGTGGTGTGTTCAGATGGGCAAGAGGACGGGAAGAGAAATATTGAAAGAATGAATAAGTTTTCATGACTATTAGTCTCAATAGTCATTTCGACTTTGGGGTTTGGGTGTTGGTAGCGTGACTGTTAGACCGATGCAGGCGAATTCGTGATTCGCACTTCAGGGCATAAATTATTGCACGGGACCTGGATGAAGATAAAACGGGTTTACAAGAAAAAAAAAATATCGCTTCTGTCTACCTCAAAGATGTTGCAGCGAACACTAACCCCAGTGGCACTGGATCCTTTGTTGATGTACCATTTGGAAACAGTTCCCTTTGTTGATGATATCACAATAATTTTATTTGAAATGAAATGTATTAAATATATTTTTTTTTTTAAAGGTATAACATTTCTTCCTGTAACGTCAATTTTTTAACAAATCTAATTTTGCGATAAAAAAATTGACTTTATAATTTCTGGGTAATGACAACAGATTGGGTAACTGAAATTTTTCCAATTTAAAAATTGCGTATTTCTAATTAAAATATGTCAAGAAATGGTATGCCCCTAAAGTAAAATGAATGACCACTATATTTAATAAAGAATAATTCCATGTTATAAAACACATACGCACACACACTCACATATACACATAAACACATACACACACACTCACATACAATCATACACAAACACTCGCACATACAAAAATAGCACCTGTTGGAAACATTTAGTATCTCATCTTTGAGTTATAGAAATCCGTGCATAACGTTAGATAGCCGATGTGGTCTAACTGGTAGCGCGCTGGACTGACGGCCCTTGGCAAGAACTCGAGTCACGGGCTCGAGCCTCGGTACTGGCAAGGCCCCGGGGCATAGTGCTATCCACACAATCCCATTACAGTTAGTGGTGGCTTAATAAACGTGTGAACGCTACTTCATTTGCCCTAGAGTTCGCTATGGACTGAAAAAGGGGGTTATTTATTTTTTATTTTAAAAATTGGATACCTAAATCCTAAAACTGATGTAAACAAATGAAATAACCTATGCAATGCTTGTTTTTTAAAATTATCAATGTAAAATTTCCAAGGAGTCCTATATTTCGTATTGTTTATTTGTTTACATTTTCAGTGTCGTGTCAAACTATTTAGTGAAACCATCGCGTGATGAGTGATGAGGTGGGTAGATATTTAAAATGATGTCATTTTATGTTTACTAGTATTGCTTAGTATCGAGAAAAAAAATGCAGAGACGTCTTTTACTTTGAATAACTCGATTACGTTTGTTTTTTATTTTATTTTTTTACGTGGGGAAAAATGCTGCAGCTATGATTACACTCTATTTATTACACGGTATTGGACCGCCGAGACGGAAGGTTGGGCATAATATGATGTTGACGTCCGAGGAAAACTGGGGTCAACCTGCCTCCGTGAACGGCTATTCTCTTGATCTCACTGAATGGCTGGGAAGGAAGATTGATCGCATTTATGTGCGCGTGAAGTACCTCATGGCACGGCGACTCTTTAGCTGCTAGCGTTGATAACAACATTAGTAAACAGTTCCCTGTGTTGAGATACCATTTATAAACAGTTCCCTTTGTTGATGTACCATTTGTAAACAGTTCCCTTTGTTGATGTACCATTAGTAAACAGTTCCTTGTGTTGAGATACCATTAGTAAACAGTTCCTTGTGTTGATATAACATTAGTCAACAGTTCCCTGTGTTGATATAACATTAGTAAACAGTTCCCTGTGTTGATATACCATTATAATTGCTCACTGTTTAAAAACATATTTACATTGGCTTGCGGGATTAAAAATGAACATTATCGTGAATGACAATTTCAAATACACTATCTTAGATATACAGACGCTCCTTCTATGCAGAAGATAATTGCGTCCACAGACCATGACGGATGATCTGTTGGCAAGTGATGCAGCTGTCACAGGACATGGCCATGAGGGTCCCACACATTACACAGCCGCCTATTGTTAGGTACCCATTTGGAGCTGGGTGACTCAAGGGCGCCCTAGACCAAGGGAAAAAATCCTTGCCTCCGCATGGATTCGAACTCGTGCGCTGTCACTCGACCACTAAAAGAATTCTTCAAAACATACATATTATTGTGAATCTTTCCAAAAATCGGCAAATTAATAACAATTATTTAGGTGTCTTACATTTTCGAAGTCCTTATTTAATTAGCGAAATAAGAAAAACAAAACTAAGTTTTCATTTGTAATACCTTACTGGTTGTTCGTGAATTTTTTCTAAAATGCAATCAGCAAAAAATACATAGGCTAAATAAATCTTTGTACTTTTCTGAAGCAAATAGTCATGTTTCTTTAATACCTTGATCATAAATCTAGGTTTATGGGCATGCAATGCGAACTGCTGGGAATCTTGGCAATAAACAACAGTTCATCTTGATGAATATTGAATGATATATCACAGCACTATACAACGAGAACATTGATCCCCACTACTTGCAAAAGTACTGAACACCACAAAAATACTCCAGGGCAGGTATTCAGCTCCAAACTAAAAGTTTTTGTTTGATGCTGTTGGTTTTTTTGTTTTTTTTTTTTTGTTCGTTGTTTTTTTTTACTTTTTAGTGTTTGTTTGTTTGTTTGTTTGTTTGTTTTTTTTGGTTTTTTTTGGTTTTTTTTTGTTGTTGCTGTCGTTGTTGTTGTAGGGTTTTTTTTTTCAAAATCAGAATTATAAGAGGGAAGACATATCTTAACATCTTCTTATTAAATTAGAAATCAATGTTAAGTTGACATTTGAACATCCGTGAGTACGGTAAAATGTTCATTTTGATGCCACTTTAATGTATGCATTAATGTTTGTGTGCTGTGTGTGTATATGGCTCAGTGAGAATGAGAGTGTCTTGTTCGGACGTGTATGTATACATTAGACACAACGTAGAACAGCGTTAAAAGCCACAATAAAAATGTTAATGATTATCGCTAAAAGGTTCTCCGCTGACCTGGAGAGGAGATGGGCGCCGCCAAGGGCTACAAAAACCCCGAGAAAGTTCTAATGGAAACATTGGAAGTATTAGAACCCCCTACGAACACGAGGTTATTGGACACTCACAAGAAAAAAAAATCACTTTCATGTTAATCTATATGGTTTGAATCTTCATTTCTAGATAATCACAATATTGTGCATAAACCTCACCACGAATCAAAACAAAGATGAACTCCAAAGTTTAGGATTTGAGAATACCTGTGCAATATTTCTGAACAAACATAGACCCCAGATTTTCAAAACAATTATAATGATATTAAAAGGGTATATTTTTTAATCTGAAATGACAGTAAACCCACGGGATATTATCTTCCATCGATTATGATGAAATTTTGACACCCATGCATCTGGGAGACATTGAAATATGGGAGCATAAAATATGCGAGCAGAAAGTACTCTTGAGACAAGTCAAATAAGACATGTGGGGGGGGGGGCATACAACTTATGGACCCGTGTCACGCAGGATGAGTGCCCTTTCTGTAGCCATGTTACTTGAATGAGGTCAGGTCAGCGTTCACTTTTAGGTCAGATCAGAGTCTCTTGTTGACGACATCAGAGCTGGACCAGATTGAATGGCTCGCCAGTGATGACATGAGTTTTACCAGCGGCGGATCGTGGAAATATCGTTGTGGGTAATAATGTTTGAATTAATGATTACTATGTTACTGTGTATTCTTTATGCCAAACGTTTAACCTGAAAATTATGGGCCACCCGGGGGTATTATTGATTTTGATTTTTAAATTAAAAAATATCAGGGACATTGATTAACACATTTTAATTACTTTCCCTAAATTTTTGTTAAATTGGAGGAGTGTTAATTTCAACTGATAAGAATTATAATAAAATAAACTCAAACGATGTATCAGTAAACTGAAGTGTCATTGTAATACTCCAAAACTGAAATCAAGTTAAGGTGAAAGGCGCGTTTCTCAACGTTGACTGCACTTTTTCATGTTAAGAAATGTTGGATATCTGTAGAAACAAACTTATGGCGGACTATGCAATTTTAAGACAACTGCAGCTCTGGTTAAAGTTTCTATAAAGAGGTTAAAATGACGCAGTATCACTGTTGAAATAGCTTTTAAAAGAGCTGCAAGATTCATTACTGGTGAATATTCAATACTGACAAAGGAAACCCCATTATTTTAATTATTAAACCTAGAAACACTAGAGGATAGAAGAACAAAGAGCAAAGTAATGATGATACTCAAGAAATTAAATTCTGACTTGGAAATGAAGCTCATCAACAACACATAAAAAAATCAGACAGATCAAAATAAAACAAAATTGCTTCTTCCGTTCAAAAGAAAAATGAAGTGTAAGTCTCGGCTTCCTTCTTCCCGTCGGGCACTCGTGCGTGTAATCTGTTTTCTGAACGATCCAGGAAAAACCAACACACTATCAACATTCAGGACTCTAATAAAAGTGCAAAACTAGACATGAACCATTGAAAAGTGCAGAACCCAATAATCTTCTGTGTTGAAAGAGCGAGCGTCTGTCATGTATAATAATAAGATAAGATAAGTTAATAATAAAACATTTACATGTCTTCAATAAAGAGTGTCATGACAGATGATGATTAGAGGATTAATCGCAAATTACATGATCTGTTTGTTATCACTTTCATTAATTATCAAACTACTCTATTTTCAAACTTATTGAGGAAATTATTGAGATAAACAATCCTCATAACTAAAGTGTTCGCGCCAAATTTGCTGTAAATATACGGACTGAAATCAAACCATAAAACGCCAATATTGAAAGCAATTTTTTTAATGTATCGTTCAGTTCCCATATTTAAAAAATGTAAACGTATATTTTAAGGTAGTGAGTATAGCCTCGTCAAAACGACCCAATATGCGGCTGCATACGCGCTCGTTCACTTCCGGTTATTGCTATTCTTAGTAATATTTTTTTTATAAGGTTAAAAATTTCATCGGAGAATGTGTGGCTGTGTGGTCATATTGATAGTACGATAGTACGCTACATCGCAGGTCCGGGGTTCGATTTCTTATTGATGCCTATTCTTTTTTATTCAAAAATACTACATGAATTCATTATGAATAAGATTTTTTTTTTTTTTTTAATGGTTTGTTTTGATGTTAGGCTTAGGGATAGACTTTAGGGTTACGTTAAGTGATAGTTATTAGGGTTTAGGTTAGGTTTAGTGATAGTTTTTAGGGTTTGGGTTAGGTTTAGTGATAGCTTTTAGGGTTTGGGTTAGGTTTAGTGATAGTATTTAGGGTTGGGTTAGGTTTAGTTATAGTTTTTAGGGTTTTGGGTTAGGTTTAGTGATAGATTTTAGAGATTGTTTGAATGCACATATAGAATCGGAGGTTCAATGAAAGGCGCAGTGAATACTTGTAACTCTTCAATTTTATAAACATCATTTTATAAACAATGTTACTAAGAATAGCAATAACCGGAAGTGGACGAGCGCGTATGCAGCCGCATATTGGGTCGTCCTGACGAGGCGATACTCACTACCATTTTTTAAAGATCTCAATCCTGGGCCTTGACCTTAAAGATATTAGAACGTTCCGCCCCTGCTGTATCAATGTTTGTCAGAATCGTGTTCCCTAGAGTAGCCTTTTCTTAGTTTTATGTTTAGTGTACCATCAAATTCATACGAAACAGGTCTTACGAATAAACGCGTTACTGTGTACGGTATCTTCATTTCACTGTAAAACCGTTTTCATGAAAATAAAATGATCATCCGGAGATTACTACTTCTCTAAAGTACACGTGACCTCATTCAAGACCTTTATAATAAATGTAGATAATGGATCTTCTTGTAAATAGGTTAAGCGATTAAGAAACGGGTTGATTTCTGGAATGTCTTTAAAAATTGATAAAAATTGTCGGCGGCCGCTAGGGCTTGAAGTGTTTGGACTTTTTTTTTTTTTTTTTTTTTTGCGCCACGAAGTAGATC
Source organism: Radix auricularia (assembly GCA_002072015.1). Taxonomy (NCBI): domain Eukaryota; kingdom Metazoa; phylum Mollusca; class Gastropoda; family Lymnaeidae; genus Radix; species Radix auricularia. The sequence goes on along the minus strand of MUZC01000560.1, from coordinate 498,049 downwards.
TACAATAATTATTAAAGATAAACATCTGCACTCCTAAACACCCATAATAAACGCATTGTTCGCGTATTATTCGGTACTGCACAGAAGCTTAGCTTTAAAAATATTGCGCCCGGGGGTGGCGACAAGCTATATGTCCCCCCCCCCCACATATATATTACCCTTGTTCACAGGGCCGGTGCCAGACAAGTTAGGTTGGGTGATGATGATTGACAACATTCCGACATTTGATCAATTATGGGGAGAATTCAGATAAAAAATGTTTGGTTTGGCTCCTGTGTGATAATCACACATCGGACACGTCTAACCCGCTCCTGCTCGTTCAGTTGATATAATGTTGTAAACCTCATTTTGGCGCCCCGTTACCAAGACAGCCAGGGAACACCTTACCCACCCTCTCTCTTTTCGCTAAACATCTGGCGCTATAGTAACTTGACTATGGTAGATTTATATCAAATAATGGCTTGAAATTGCACTCTAATCTTGGTTGATGCTTGTATTTGTGTGTTGATGTGTGTGTTCTTAGGTTTGGATGATTTGTGTTTGTGTGCACGCGTGTGTTTGTGTGTGTGGATGCCTGTGTTTGTGTGTGTGGATGCCTGTGTTTGTGTGTGTGGGTGATGTGTTGGTGTGTGGATGTTTGTAATTGTGTTTGTGTGTGGATGCCTGTGTTTGTGTATGTGGGTGATGTCTTTGTGTATGTGGATGCCTGTGTTTGTGTAAGTGGATGCTTGTGTTTGTGTGTGTGTGTGTGTGTGTGTATGGCTCAGTGAGGATGTGTTTTGCTCGGACTTGTATGTATGCGTTATATAAAACGTAGGCTGGCGCTAAAGCTTGCTCCTAACCTCAACAACTCTACAAATTTGGGTATGTTTTTAGGTAAGTTTCCAAATATATGTTCTTTGACTGAGATCATGTATCCCCATCAATCAACTCAACAACTCTACAAATTTGGGTATGTTTTTAGGTAAGTTTCCAAATATATGTTCTTTGACTGAGATCATGTATCCCCATCAATCAGCTCAAATCTCGGCTTTCAACATGAAACCATTTTAGGGACATCTCAGACTTGTTGCCTCCCATCACTAACCGTCTTGTCTTTGTGGATTACACAAAATCTGTCTGTGACAGGTTTTTTTTTTTTTAGGATTTCATTATAACTTAAAATATACAGCAAGATACAAGTATCTAGGGGTTTTTTTCTACTCCTTTTTCTTTTAATTCGTTTTTTGAAAATTAAACTTTAAATATTTATAATTTATAGTTAACTGTTATGGTTCTAAAATATTAGTTAGGGATTTGATTAAATACATTCATTAACTACAATTAGAAAAATATTTTTAAAAATCATTGATGTAATTAATGTGAAATGGAAGTTTATAGATATGGGATTTAATGTGAGCAGGAGAGAACGTAAGGTGAATTTAGGAGTAAGGAATGGGTTGTCTATTGTGTGAATTAAGTTATAATTTCATGACTAGATACTTAAACATATAATAATATTGATGGAACATATATATATAGTATTTCAATTTTTATGAAAATAAAAGAGTGATCTTTAACTGGAGGACTTTTTGATTACAAGACTTGATTGTCTGTCTATACACGGCATTGGTAATGATATAAATTGGTTATTTAAGAATAAGTGACAGTTACACTTGTTACATTGTCGCTCTCTTATGCCAAGATGGAATGATGATATCAATCTCGATACTTCTCCGAATTTTCGATTACACTCTAGGTTACATAACCTTGGTATCGAACTTAGGTGATTATTTAACTACAAATCGCTGTATTCCTATATTTATCAAAGGCTTGGGCGAAAGAAAGTAGAACCAAATTTCATTAACAGTATAATGGCTTTGATTAGGGCTTGTACAGATCTTTTAAAATGTGTTTGATTAATCAGGAAAAAATTAATCTATTAATTTTGATTAATTATATTTTTATAATGCATATATAGATCTCCTTAAGTCACGATTCATTATTTCTCGAAATTGGATAAGTCACGGTATTTCCTTAGCTCCCAAATTTTGTGACGTAACACAGCTAATTCGTTCTTCTATGCAAAAATAAGGAGGAAAAACCTTTAGATTACTTATGCACGTCAAAATAAAATAATAATAATTCAAGGGAAAGTATGTAACTAAAAAAATATAGATCTATATATTATTTAAAGTTTTCTTCAAAAATTTTAATCGAATTTTAATCGATCAATACAGTTTAATCGATTAAATTTTTAACGATTAATCTATTAATTAATCGTTACTTTCCGCAGCCCCAGTTTTGATTGGAAATAATACATGAACCAATAATTGAAATCCTTGACTTAATTTCAGAGTTATCCTCCAATGGCTCGATCTTACGGTGTAGGCAAAGGTTCCCATTCAACATGTAGTGTGGAGGTGACGTAGTCTACCGCTTGAGGTACAACTGAATGGATGGTACGGAGTGCGTCACTGATGTTACGGAGTGCGGCGCTATGACAGGATGCTAGCCGTTACCTCAGATCCACTGTTTTAAACAATGAAACTTCACTTTGGGGTCGTCCCCCCCCCCAACGGAGGTGTCGGTAAGAGCATTGAAATCAATCACCCGACGACATTGCGTGAACTTTCGATCAAGCGTCAGAGCCGAGTCGCTTACAGCAGATGACTTTGGTAGAGTTGAGTTACGTATACATTATACCAGGGGTGGGCAAACTTTTTCTACGGAGGGCCACTTTGAAAACTTTATTGTTATCGGGGGGCCGCATATATATTTTGTCTACTTCAATTACAATTTACAACGTATGAAAATATGAATTAAAGATAATAACCATGTATTTTTATTTTTTGTCATTTTATTTCAGATTCACGCTTTATTACACATGCGCATTATATTTTAAAATACGAACTTAAAACAGTTTCTAATTTGGTTATAAGATTTTACTATTCATAATTATTTCAAAAAAAGTTTATTGATACCTATCATAATAATTATGAAGAACAATGAACTTAATTTACATACAATCTGACCACAGAGTACAATTATAATTAATGAGAAGTATGTAACTGTTCACAATTTTGGATAATGTTCTTGAACTGTGGAACAAGTTTACTGGTTGTGATTCGCATGACTGCATTCAAATTGCAGTCAGTCACCATCGACCTGTTCTTAGACTTGTTTATTTTCAGACAGGAAAAAGCTTGCTCACAGATGTATGTGGACCCAAATAGTGACAAAAGTTTGGCAGCAAAGTTTTTTAAGTGTGGAAATGCTGCTGCTGACAAAGATCCATAAAACTCCAGCAGAAGAACTGACTTGAACTTCTCCTTCAGGTCATAATCTGCTTGTAGGTCAAGCAGCTCCAACTGTATATCTTCTGGGGCTGAATCAGCTTCTGCACTAAATGGAGAACTGAGGATATTGAAGAGTGGTTCCAAGTTCTTGAAGTCTTGGAACCTTCTTTCAAATTCCACAACCAAAGCATCCAACTGAGCCTTGTACCTGTCAGCCATTTTACCAGAAATGGTTTTCTGTTTCAGCAAAGGGAAATGGCAAAACCTGCTTTCACCTGCTTGCCTGGAGAACAGGGAGAGTTTTGCTTGAAATGATTTAACATGCATATACATTTCATGTGCAAACAAGCTATTGCCTTGAAGTTTGACATTCAGTTCATTCAACTTTTCCATAATGTCAATGGCAAACATGAAGTCTGACTTCCACTCTTCATTAACAATGTTAGTAACAAAGTCACAATCAATACCCTTCATCTCCAGGAACATAACTATTTCTTCCTTGAGATCCCACACTCGCCTCAATATCTTGCCCAGGCTCAGCCAGCGGACACTGCTGTGGTAGATAATATCAGAATGTTCAGTTTCCAAATCTTCAAGCATTGCCTTGAACTGCCTGTGGTTAAGTGCCCTGGCTCTGATGAGGTTTATCACACTTACAACTGGGTCAATAACATGCTTGATATTCAACGCAGCTTTACACAGACTCTCCTGATGGATGACACAGTGAAAAGATAAGAGTGTGTGGTCAGGGTGCTCTTCTTTAATTTTATTATTCATCAACTTCACCAGACCTACGTTTTTTCCAGTCAAAGCACACGCTCCATCCGTTGTTACACTTGCCATCTTATTCCACACCAACCCAGTTCTTTCAACGCAGTTCACAACAGCACTGAAGAAATCCTGTCCTGTGGTTGTGTCTTTGAGTGACTCAACACTAAGTAATTCCTCGGTTAGCTCGAAACGGGTGTTTATTCCCCGTATAAATACCAACAATTGTGCTGTGTCCTGTACATCGGTACTTTCGTCCAACGCAAGAGAGTACCACAAAAAGTCTTTGCTTGCATCTCGAAGTTGGTGCATTAAATTGTCACTTA
>MUZC01000560.1:477154-493507 GCA_002072015.1 Radix auricularia | reverse complement strand
CTTTTCAACCCGCCTGACTACAGATCTCCTTGATAATGAAATGTTGTCAAATTTTGTTTTCTGTTCTGGACACATAATGCTTGCTGCAACTGACAAGCATTCCTTGATAAACTCGCCGTCAGAAAAAGGCTTGTTTCGTTTCACAATCTTATGAGACAGCACCAAACTGGCTTCGGTTGCAGCATCTTGTATTAAAGTCTGTTTGGTGAAAACAGTTTGCTGCTTCTTTAAATTATTAACCAACTCCTGGCATTTCCTTTTTCTCTCTTCGTTTGTAATATTGTGTCCAAAATCCAAATGTTTTGTTTGGTGGTGTCTTTTTAAATTGTATTCCTTAAAGACGCTCACACACTCACGGCACAGCAAACAGACTGCTTTGCTCCCAACGTTCGTGAAGCAGTACTTTGCAGTCCATTCGTCATTAAAAATACGACATTCGTCCTCAATTTTTCTTTTTTTGGCCGCACTCATGGTTAAATCAACGTCTATTCGCTTTTAAATTACAATGTTTACAAAACCTTTCCAAATGTGAACAAAAGCAACTTCCGGTTGAGCCATTAAAAAAAACAATTTGATATCCCTAGATTCGAATCAAATACCCGGAATAAAATTTCGAAAATATAGTAAAAATTATTATCGAACAAAATTAATATCGACGTAGGATCGCAACATGTGCGTGCCTACGGGCCGCATAATATTCCCTGGCGGGCCGCATGCGGCCCGCGGGCCGTAGTTTGCCCACCCCTGCATTATACGACCATGCTGTACATCAGCGGAACCAGAGGCGGCACTACGGGGTGCGAGTGGCACGGACCGCATCAGGTGACAACATCACATGGGGTGAAACCGAAACGCATAATTACGTATGTTCCCGTTATTTGGCACTGCCAGACTCGGAGGTAAATGGGGGTAAGTCGGGAGGGTGTGACACCATGAACTACGGCCCCGGGTGACACCATGAACTACTGCCCCGGGTGACACCATGAACTACCACCCCGGACGACACTATAAACTACCGCCCCGGGTGACACCATGAACTACTGCCCCGGGTGACACCATGAACTACCACCCCGGGTGACACCATAAACTATCGCCCCGGATGATACCATGATGAACTACCACCCCGGGTAACTCAATGAACTACAGCCCCGGGTGACACCATGAACTACCGCCCCGGGTGACACCATGAACTACCGCCCCTGGTGACACCATGAACTGCCACCCCAGGTGACACCATGAACTACCACCCCGGGTGTCACCATGAACTACCGCCCCGGACGACACAAACACTAGTAACGCTGCTGCGGAACCAATCTTTCGTATATACTTGACAACATCACATCTCGTATTTAACAATAGTGGAATGTTCCGCATGTAATTTATAGCAATGGATAAAAAGTGAGTTTTAAATTTTGGAAAGTTTATCTTCTTAGTAAAATCAGTTTAAGATCAAATTTTATTTGAAATCAATCATAGACTCCGCGAAATTAGAAATTAACCAGAATATATCATTGCATTGATTTATTTTACTTTGTTTGTTGGTGTGTGTGTTCGTGTGTGTGTGTGTGTGTGTGTGTGTGTGTGTGTGTGTGTGTGTGTGTGTGTGTGTGTGTGTGTGTGTGTGTGTTTGTGTGTGTGTGTGTGTGTGTGTGTGTAGAGGGGGGTGGGGATAAAGGTTTGATGTTCACATGATTCAACACATTCAAATGACTTACGATCTCAGGCTCCAGTGGGGAGTGGTGCTGTGCACCCGTTGACCTGTCCCAGTCCCCGTACATGTCATACGTCATCAGGTTGGCAAAGTCCAGGAGCCTGTTGGGGTTTCAAATCAAATCATCATTTATTGTGGTAGATCTACTTTCATACAGCATATGCTTCAATCTGGCACGTTCATACTTATAGACTACGTTAAATATATTTATCTCTGTAATTCCAGCTTGACAGAGGCGGATTAAGACTCTAAGCAGTCAAAATGCAGGGCCCCTAGATTTTGAGTACGCTAATATGCCAATCTAGTATAAAACTTAAGTGCCAGTTTACAGGGAAACAAAACAAACACAAGTATTTTGCTACTCTCTTTTAACTTCATTTACAATGTCCAATACTCCGTCCCACAAATTGTTGTACGCTATGCTCCCATTCACTCTTTATGATATGTCATCCTTGTTTCACATAATGACAAAAGATTGTAGATAAAAAATAAATATTAATAAATAAACTTCAAAACCTAACAGAAAGTCCCTGATTGGGGATTTGGAAAAAACTTCCCTAAAATATTTAATAAATACATCCCTGAAATGTGTAATGAATACATCCTTTATACGTGTTATCGATACATCACTGAAATGTGTGGTGAAATCATATAATTCCTGAAATGCATGAATTATTTAAGTCCTAGCGTTCGTGTACCAGTACACTCGCACTTTACCCTTTCTCCTTGTAAATTGTATATTAACATTCTAGTGATATCTATTATACTTTATGAAGCGGGAAGATAAGGAAATCAATAGCTCGTTTGTCTAAAACGTTGATATAACTCTAATTTTTAAATTATTTTTAAATATTCTTTTCTACCTTGTGACCAAACGAAGCAAGTCACCCTAAAGCCAATCTTCTTTGGCAACCTTCCAGTAAATCTATGAGTCGGCGTGTTTCTCCTATTCACCTATTCTGATTTATAAGCTGCTTTTTATTGTGACATTTAGATACTTCTTTTACAAGATCCCAACCATGATTTTTTTAAAGGATAAATCGACATTGATGAAGCATAATGTTTACTAAGTGTAGCTTTATTATTTTATAAGCAATTTAATATAACCTTTATCTTTTAAAGTCCCAAAGCGCGGTAATGCGCGGCTCGATAGCGATCTTTTTAGTCATGAAATCTTAAAAAGTAGAAGCTCTTCATTTAGTAAGAGAAGCGTTGGTCGACTTCTGGAAATGTCAGTGTTTATTTTCACTAGTGCTTTCATTCGTTTCGCGAAGTTTTTTTGTTGTTTTTTTTTGAAGATGTGATTTTGCGAAACTATTAGACCACAAAAATAATACAAACTATAGGTAAAAATATTACTAAACTCAATATTGTCTTTTGTGTACGTAAAATGATCATTTTGTAAGATTATTCTTAAAGATGAAGTCAGTATTACAATAAATAAATTTTCTGCAATTTTTTTTAAAAATACATATGCATAATTCCTGGCAATATATACTTGAAATCTTTATGGGACGGAGGAATATTTTTTTTAAAAACCTTATGGGACTTTAATTCTCCTTTTTCATGATTGGGCCTTTTCATTTCAAAACCCATTAACATAGATGAGTATTTCAAAAAGTTGAAGACATGAATCTGAATATAAGATTTAATCTATTGTAATTTTTTCCACAATGGAATGTCTAATCCAGTTTCCATGAACTTCTTTGACCCGGGAAATACTCGCCTGCCGATTTCATCAATCTGATAATACAATCTGGCCTCTTCTAAATCTGACTCTAGTGAAGCAGAAAGCGACAACCTGGTTCTTCCGGTGCTTGTAGCTTCGTCAGAGAAACCTCTTTGGAGAATCTGGTAACAAGAAAATTACAAAGTGTTTAAATACTTGCTACGCAAATAGATTAACCAGTGAAGAAAGTTATAAGATAAAAATAGATAGTGAGAATTTTTTTTACAAAATTCAGCTGTAGTACACGGAATGATCATGAAGTTTAGGGAGTGAATACCTAAATGAAAATTAGTAGGTGCATCATTTAGACTAAAAACATGCATTACTTTTGTACGCAAGATAATATAGAAAAGATTACAGCTTTCTTTTGATATCACAAAGCTTATCCCCCATTACTCGTACTTCAATGGTCTGTCACTTTTAAAAAATCTGGTTTAAGTTGTACACATATTTTGCAAACCCGTGTCATAACAAGGTGACACATTTTCACTTCCACGCGCTTTATTTTTATTGGATCGAACTTAAATTTTAGTGGCATATGACGTCATTGCTGTTGACGAAAGGTAAAAATAACGTTCATCTAACTTTTTTTTTTATTCACATCCGGGATGACGTGTTAATTAAATTAGAGCCGTTGATTGGACAAACATGTCCAACTACAAATTGCATTCCGTGTCCTATTTCAGTGTCCAGAGCCTGGCTTGGGTTGCGGCACTGTTGGTGCATCTATTTGTCCAGCTCAATAATTCATTGATCGAAGTCAGGTTAGAATAAAGTATAACAAAAACACGAGTCCAAAAGTTGTGTCCAAGAAATAAATTGGAGAAAAAAACATGTCTACAAAATGAAAAAGAAAAGATTTAATCTATTAAGAAAGTATTATAATAAAATGTATTGATAATACTTTCTAGTATTGTTTTCGAGAACAATCTAATACACATGAAGAGACGTGTCTATATATTATATACATGTACAACATTTATCTTATCTATACAGACGCTCCTTCTATGCAGAAGATAACTGCGTCCACAGACAATGACGGATGATCTGTTGGCAAGTGATGCAGCCTTCACGGGCCACGCTATTGGGTTTCCGCGCATTACCCAGCCGCCTAGCTAGTGTTGGGTACCTACCCATTCGTAGCTTGGTGACTCAGGGACGCCCAAGGTACCGGGAATAAATCCTTGCTTTCACATGGATTCGAACCCGTGACCATCGGTACGACAGTCGAGCGCGCTGCCACTCTACCACCGTGTCCCCATACATTTTAAAACGTGTAAGTTCAAACAATCTCTAAGTTAAAGAACTTTTCAAACAATTTTTAAGGGTTTTATATATTTCTCTGATTCCACGTCCCCTCTCTTTGTTCTGCTCTTTCTCTCTTTATGTCTCTCCCCCTCCCTCTCTCTCTCTCTCTCTATCTCTCTCTCTCTAGATCCATCTCTCTCTCTATCCCTCTCTCTCATCTCTTTGTCTCCCTCCTCCTGTACTCTTCCGCCATTTATTTCATTTTTTAAAAATTCAAATGCGTTTACTATTCTCGATCCCCACTCTATCGCTCTTTTTCTCCAAATATTTTAATATCCCTCTCTGTATTTATTCTATTTTTTGCTAACCTCTCTCCTCCTTCCATTATGACCTCCAATTTCCTATGACTTCCAAAATCTTCTGATGTAATTAGGGTTGGGTTAAACATGCAATCAATACTAGGCTACTCTCGTAATGTCTTAAAACAATGGCAACGGGTTCCTAACTCTGTAAGTCTTAAAGGGCCATAATCCAGCTGTGGCCCCCGCGTCTCGGAGTCAGTTTCAAAGACGTGACACCAAAGATCCAAGGGCCTCGGGTTGAGTGTCAGGCCGTAATGGACGTCCTCCAAGCACTTAGCCAGGCCGTGATAAAATGTCCCATAACTCCGCTGATCACACACCGGCGTGATCTCCTCTTTGATGCCTGACTTGGCTTACGTCCCCCCAACTAAGTGCTGGATTACGGTGATGCGCATCTACGGATGAGTTCTAATGTTTATTCCGGCTACTTGATTCCGTTGAATCTAGACAACAAACGTTAGTCATTACAAGCTTTAGTCATGTGTTTCAGTTAGAAACTATTCAAGTTACTTATTTCATCCAGCACAATAGCTATAAAAAAAATATCTAAGGCTATTAGCTTAAATAGTTTAAACTGAATTCAACAATATTCAATATTAATTTTTACAAAATCAAATCAATAGTAACGATTTTTTAACTAGATTTCTAGATTAATCGTTAAACATTTTAACGAAACGATTACATTATTGTTAATGATTGATCAACCCATCACTTAAAAATTATTGGAAGTCAAAAGGTATTTTTTTAAAATAATTACAAACTAGCGTCCGAAAATTATTAAATTTTCTGACGATTACAAATTACACGAACATTTTGGTTTTAAACTATTGACTGACGGGAATGTTCAAAGTTCAAAATATTGATAAGTTTACCTTCTATGGTTCTAATGCTTCACCTACTTATCAAACCAAATGAAAACCTTAGGTTTTATAAAAAGAAACTTTTACAACTGTAATCAAGATATAAAACTAAAATGCAACCTCATCCTAGTGAGACCCATCCACCAAAGAAAACATTGATAAACTAGAATAATTCAAAAAAGAGCTGCAAGATTCATTGCTGGAGAATATTCAAAACTGACAAGAGTAACACCCCTAGTTAAATCATTAAACCTTGAAACACTAAAGCATAGAATATCCCAGAGTATATTACTATGTATACATAAAGTGATTAATTCTAATTTAGAAATACAACACAAAGATAACTTAATACAACCCTCAGATATACATAAGGATAAAAACACCTTTCTTATTCATATTGCAAGAACAAACACATACAAAATTCTCGTTTTCCCGGTCAGAAAATTCAGGTGTGGAATGGGTTGCCTTGTGAAACTAGAAAAGCCAACACTTAATCATCATTTAAAACACTAATAAGAATGCAGGACTAAACACAAATCATAAATAAACATAGGACGCAATAATCTTCTGTATAGGAGGAGCGTCTATAACAGATAAGAAGAAGAAGCCAATGGCAGTAATGGAGTTTTTTTAGCGCATTTTCGAGAAGTCGAATGCGCTATTGCACCCGTTTTGTCCGTCCGTCCGTCCGTCTGTCATCACCCTTGATCTCAGCATCCATAAGTCCTAGACCCATGAGGTATATATGTTTTTTGTATGTCCTGACCTGCCATTTGTGCATCAACACTCAGTTACTCGATCCGTTAAAAAACCCCGTTAAAACTACCAAAAAATATTTCGAATCGAGAGGTAACACTAGCGCAGGGAACGGCCGCCATTGCCGGAAGTTAAATACATTGTTTCTCCAGCATTGAAGAGTGGTGCGAAAGCGTGCAAAAGAATTAGTTGTTTTTTTTTTAGTTGACGTCATTAGAATATGTGTAAAAGTTTAGAGAGTTTTACGTCATCATTTGTGGTGACTTGTAGTTAGAAATTTTTTAAAATGTAAAGAAATGACTTTTAAATTTAAAAAAATGTCAGGTATATTCATTACACAAGAAAATTCATAAAAATATGTCTAAAATCTAAACACAATTACTGATAACTACATAATGCTGATATCTAACATAAGTACTGATACATAATACGAAAATGCGCTAACACGTCCTCAGTTCCAATAGGGACCAGGCTTAACATGATTTTTTTTCTACTAAACTTGCTGGCTTTTTTTGTTGTTGTTGTTTTGTTGTTGTTGTTGTTGTTTTGTTTTTTTTTTCGTTTTTTCTGTTTTGTTTTATTTTTTATTACAGGCGCTCCTTCTGAACAGCATATTATTGTCTCCTCCATTCTTAAAGCGTTCACATGCCATGAGATTGCTGTGTGAAGCAATGGCCAGTCGTCATAGATTCTTTGTCTAGTACCAGGAACCCATTCGATGCTGGGTGGACTCAGAAACACCCTAGCCACGGGTAAAACTCCCTGCCCTCAAGGAGACTCGTAACGGACGACGCCCCACCATCGTGCCTCAGTTCATGTTGACTCCCTTCTTTAACATCTTTAGCACCACTCTAACTTACCCCTAAAAACTGTTTATAAGAACTGTATTCATCTAAAAATCTGAACGTTTAATTTTAATAAAATTAAATGAGGACCTTCATTGCACATGAAATCTTATCATTGTAATTCGCAAATTTAAGCAATAGTAGAAGTTTTTTTTTTTAAAAAAAAGGTTTAAGACAGCAATTAAAGTATATGTGTATTATTCTTTGATTTAATAACCAACGATCTTATACAGACGTTGTGTTCATTCTACATTACAGAAGACGACTTGTACCATTATTGCCTATTTCCCGAATATGTTGCTTAATACGACACGGATTGGTATGGCTTTCCTCCCCTTCAGCGAATGTCTCAATTTTATGATAGCATCTTTCAGTAATCAACAAAATCAAATCAAAACAGATAAAAGAAAGGAAAAACTTGGTTTGGAAATAAAATCTTACATACCTTTGTAATCATATTTTTTTATTTTTTTTTACATTTCCTTTCAGATCTATTAATACCATCTTTTTTCAAATTATCTTTTTTAACTGAATCTAAAGGTTTCAGGGCTGAAAGAGCCTGAGATTCTATAAGAGATCAACAGAACATTACTTACAAGCAAATATACAGCTCCAAATCTGAATCAAATTTGTAAGCCTAGTAAACAAATACCGAAAGAGCGCTTATTAACAAATATTTAAAATATTAAAATCTTTATCTCATTTTATCTGGCAATCTTTATTACCGAATTCCTTTTCTGCTAAAATTCCTTACAATCCTTTTTAAAAATTATAATTATTGTATTCATTAAGTTTTCTTTTTTTTTTTTTTAAACACGATTCCCTTGTTAAAATATTTGTTTGTCTGGCGGTCAATCAAAGAAAGTTCATTATAAGCAACTCAAATAACGTCACCGATATATTCAGGTCTGTCTAAAAAAATTGTGAAAATCGTGTAATTATTCACGGCGTATTGTGTTACATGATCTCTTCTAGATCTCAAAGTCTGTAAACTGATGTAACTGAGTTCCAATTTGATGTATTTTGACTCGAAATAAATATTTGTTGTTCCTTTCTGTTTAAATGTATTTTAATTCAATCAAACTAGTGTTGATGTTTTATTTAAAAAATAAAATTGTAAATTTATTTATTTTTCCTAATATATTATTTCAAGAATTTTTTATCTTATTTAGACATATTGTAAAAAGCTACCACCGATGAATTACAAACAAATCCTCTAGCTAAGTAAATATATTTACCATTTTGATTAGAATTGACTTATAGTTTTTTTTTTTATTATATTGATAAAAATAGCCTCTGAACTAAATGGTTGGTGGCAGGGGCAACAGACAAAGTGTTTCGAATCTCATTCTATAAACTCGGGTTAATTTTAATGTAAAACTGTGATCAGGATTTGATAAAATTTATTTCCAATATACCCAATCCATACCCAAAGTTTGAGCACCTTTGAAAACGATTTACTCTCCACTGATCGTTATTTTTATCTTAACCACATGTTTTTGATCCACGCATTCCCGCCGCCACGCAACTTTCAAACAGAAAATCAATTCAAGCTCATCCATTACTATCAATAAACATTAAGTTTCACATTATCTCATTATCAGTAGGCCACTGGTGGCATAACAAATTATACTCACCATATCCAAGGTAGATTCAATATAATTCGCCCTTTAATTTAGGACCGATGCTATAACTATTATTTTGGTTTCCGTTATCGAAGAATTTGTCGGCGAGCTGTCACTGCATGGGGTAAACAATGATCCGTCATCGTAGTCTTACTTTTTGAAAGGTTAATGAATTGGTGAGATAAATGGAGGGGAGGGGCGTTTTTTAACGCAGCGATACATACGAGTATTAATTGTCGTTTGTTAATCTCACCTTAAAATATTCTGAATAAAACATAAACTTCCTTTTCTGGACGGGACGATAAAGTAAATGAATTTTTTTAATTAAATTAAATTTAGAGGGTAGTCAAAAGAATATTGTCTAAATTCATTTTAATTGAAGTCTTTCCTTCAAGCCCCAAAATCACCAGGTCCAATATTTACCTGTAAGAAATTCGTGAACCTCTGTCTGTCCACCACGTCGCTGCCCCTGTCCCTGGACGTTGGGTACTGCCAGTCGATGTTGACGCCATCCAGACCGTGCCGTCTGAGGAAGGCCACCAGGTTGTTAGTGAACTGTTCCATGGAGGTCTCACTGGACACAAGCCGACTGAACTTCTCCCCGCCAGCAGCCCAGCCCCCCACTGCCAGGATGACTTGAAGGGACGGAGAATCTCGTTTTAACCGGTTTAATCGGCCGAACCTAGACAGTAAGATATCATCTTTAATAAATTATCGACAATTTTACATATTAACCAGCGTTAAAGATAGGATTGCAATGTTTATAATATATATGAAACGAAACCTGATTTCATGGATACCTCAGATAACGATCTACACATTAATAGGTAGAAACAATGTTTAATGATCTAAAAATGTTTTGCCACAAGAAAGTTCAGAATTGTAGATCTATATGATAAAATTGTACACAAGATTAGGTTTGAAAAAAAAATCTGAATTTTCTATATTTAATGAATTTTATCACAAACTATTGTTATACACTCAAGAATATCACTGGCTTCATTGTTGCTAGTTTAATCTGTATTTTTTTTTTAAAGTATTATAACAGGTTTACCATAACGCTTTAAAAAAAATCTTGAAAAAAATGTATATATAAAATACACTATTATTCTATTTGCAAATGTTTACAATTAAAATGTTAATTTAACTTTCACGAAAATTATTGACTGATTGGGGACTTAACCAGAGCTCTGAGCACAAGTAACTGATTGGGGACTTAACTAGAGCTCTGAGCACAAGTCCCGACACAAAAGTTAAACGATTTGACCCGGTTATGGAACAACGGAGAGAAATAATAACGAAGCCCAAGATATTTTAATTCTCTTTATGAGGAAAATTCTGATTTCATAGTTGAGGCTAATCGAAGCCCCGTTTCAGAGTTAAATTAGATTCTAGCATAAATAAATTTTTAGAATGTGTTTGTTGAAATTTATATTGTGTGAAAGTAGAATAAGATGTGATACACCGACGGTTTAATTATGAGAGTGGAATTCACCAGAATATTATTTTTTACCCAAGTGAGCCATAAAGGTGTCAGTTGGCGCATCATATGTGGGGTGGGGGGATTGGGCATTGTGATTTTTAAAAGGGTTATTTGAATGCATGTTTATTTAAGTAAATTTAGTAAGTTCACTCAAGGCAACACCACCACCGCCCCCAATATCTGATGGGGGCATCACTAGACTAATCATAATGTTAATGTGACTACATCCTCCTCAAATGGCCAAAGGCTTGTTTTCTCCTTGTTCTAAATAAGGGATGTATTATAAAAGTTATTAGTACGGATTTCAAGGACGTCTGCTGTAAAAGAAAAATGAGTCTCAGACTTGACCTTGAATTCCACTATTAAATACTCGGACACTATTTTGTATTTTGACCATGACCTTTTTTATTTGTTGGCATTACTTAAGTTGATAGGTGAGTTTATTTATCAAAACCTTTGCAAGATATGGGAAGGATTAGAATTTTTTCGGTATCTGGCTATAATCTGAGGTTTCGGAAACTGAATTACCGAACATGTTTAAAAAGAATATCGTGAAAAAAATAAAAAATCTAAACCAACGGTGACCAAACGACGGCTCGCGGGCGCATGCGGGTCTTCTGAGTTTACATTGAGGCTCGCAGTAGTAAATTTTGTGTAAGATATGTTACAGGGATGACTGTAAAATTTCAAAGAAATGTTTAATGGCACAAAGGGGTTTAATGTGGCTCACATCAATTATTTCTAATTTTTAAAATGGCTCTGTGTTACTAAAGGTCAGGCTACCCCTGGTTTAAACGCATAACCCAGTCCCCAGGGCAAAAATAAATGGGTTAGAGCAGCTGAGCAGCGGTTCCCAACCTGTGGATAAAGACCCTCAAGGGGGTTGCAACGCGTTTTCAGGGGGTAGCTAACTGTCGACTAAAAATATTCACTATAATGTAAATTTGCTATATTTTGTAAAAACTTCATTGAAAATGACTTATTGAGATTTAATGGGGTTCGGAGGTCACTGATTTAGAGTTTAGATATCAATTACATACTGGGTCTTGGAGTTGTTCCATTGTTTTTCGAAAGTCGCAATAGCAAGTGTGTTTCTGTCTTCCGTTGTCTCACTTCAAGACGGGGAGAGCCGTAGACTAACCTCTGCTATGTAGGCCCAGGTTATAATTAGAGCATAGCCCCTCCCATTGGGCCACGACTCTTGAGTTAAGACCTTGTGTGACCTTTGAAATCCCTTTAATAAGGTCAATGTCGTTTAAAATGTCAAACATTTTTCCTGTCTGGTCAGCAACGACCGGAGTTTGGGGGGGGGAGGGGGGACTGGGTGACTAGTGGGTGGACGGTGGTGTCCTGAATCATAACTCTACTTACATAACTCGGAAAGGGGTAAAATAGAGTTTCTTCATTTTAACAACGACTACAGTGAGAATAAAATATTGTGGAGGCCCTAAGGGCGCTTATTTAGCATTCACAGAGGTGGCTGGTCTTTTGGGGTTGCACCGTGGGCCAATGGAGGCCGAACGGGGGCGAGTCCAAATGGTCAGGAGACTTGAGGCGCAAAATGTGAAGTTATGGCACAGAATGTTATCTCGCTTGATGTGAGTAAATCAAGGAAGTTCCGGCCACTGTAGTCCGCGGGACTGGGCAAAGGTTTGAAATGTCCCGCGGTAGATAAAAGATTGACCACATGTCCAGGTGGCCAGGTCTGGATGGGGGTAGGTAAGTGGTGGGGGTCTCAACAGAGACTGTTATGTTAAACCGGCCCACCTCAAGTCTGAAGCTTGGGGTGGTTCCAGGTGATTGACAGATCACTTCGGACAGTTGAATTTTAAGGTTGGAGACTGAAGGGTATTAGAGTGGACACACCCGTGAGAACCAAGAGACTAACCAGGGGGAACAGACTAGGCAGGAGGCCATGCTAGGCAAAGCGTGAGGGACTGTAGACTTGTAGATAATTGTACTGTACAGATAGATTAGTGTTTAGTGAAAGTAACTAGAAGTGAAGCCATAAACACAATTAACTAATTTACAGGAGTCTTAGAGTTGATGTTTGAGATCGAGAGTAGAAGACGAGTGTAACTGTAAGTGAAGCCATAAACACAATTAACTAATTTACATAGTCTTAGAGTTGATGCTTGAGATCGAGAGTAGAAGACGAGTGTAACAAGAAGTAACCAAGAGTAGAAGACGAGTGTAACAAGAAGTAACCAAGAGTAGAAGACGAGTGTAACAAGAAGTAACCAAGACTGAAAGATAGAGAGATAGTCACACGAGTAACGTTGTCTTTTACAGTATATAAAGCGATGAAATGGTAAAATTCAATGCATTTAGAGGTAAGTCTAACGCCATGTTAATGTTATTATGACATGCTTAAAAGTAAAGCATGTACAAAATACACAACTAAGGACTGGTTGAGTGCTTCTAGGGTATCACATCTAGAGTGCAACCCATTCGGTGTTTGGGGTCAGAAAGTTGTTCCGCTAATTCCATTAACATATAAACTTGTCAGATCTCCGAAAATGCCCTCTTTCCATTTACAAAAAAACGAGAACCGCCCGGATGAGATCGTCACCCGGCCCCCACCCCCACCCTTTTTCTGCAACTGACTTTAAGATTTTTATAAAGAGATAATAACGAAGGTTGTATAAAACTCATATTTTGTCCTTACCTGAAATAGTTAACTATAATTTCCGTGTTTGGTTACTGGTCAGTAAACTTATATCGATGTCTAATCTAAACAGTTATCTCATAATAGGTTGAAATATTTTTCATTTAAAAAAAAAAGAAAGAAACGTACCATTTTACAGGATTTAATTTTCCCTATATCGCCTTTATTTTTTTTCCCCAAGTAATGCAAATGAAAATATCAATCGGTTCACCTAATTTGTTAACTTGCTATTACATTAAACTGATTACAGTTTTTATATATATCCAATTAGAACTCGATAAGGCATTTTTATTCTACGGATTAAGTTTCTTCATTTGTCTATGACAGGAGTCAGCGAAAAGGGGTAAAATTACCCATTGGGGGTAAAAGGGGAAGTCTTCGGGGTAAAACAGATTTGGGATTTGGAACAAATACAATCTGCTTAAATCCGCCAGCTTTTAATCACCTAATTTTTTTTATAATAAATTTTATTTTTTAATTTTAAAAAACTTCATTTGTAGGTAAATTTACAAAACGCACGGTTGATTAATAATATATTACTTTCAGTAGTACGTCAAATATTAATGATTAACTAGAAATCGCCGTCTGGGTGTAGTCTGAGTTTATTCAAAGGTTTTCACAACTTTGAAGTGGGATTTGTTCTTATGTGCTCCCCACGAACTGCGATGTCAAGGAATTGAGGTATTCAATAAAGTTTAATGATTAATGAATATTTTGAAAAAAGTTATTTTTAAATAGGAAGACTGCATTGATAACTGTGTCAGTTGTCGGAGCTCCAGTTTTGTTGGGTCGTGTACGTCGTTTTTCGGCTTTTGCAAGTGAGAGAAATCCCAAAATTAAAGTTAACCACTGTATGATCCATTGTCACGCTCTGTATGTGAAACATTTGGATCCTGAACTGGAGGTCGCCATGCATGATATTAATCTAGATTGTAAATTTCATTAAAGGATATGCACTGCCAACACGACAGTTTCGTGATTCATGTTAAGTTGGTGAGGCTGTATATACAGATCTATTTTATTACAACCAGGCGCAGTAGCTTTCACGCGGCAATGTTCTGAACAGAGTGTGAGCTCTGAAAGCGGAACTTCAAACATTTTTGGCTGGGCAAAAGCATGTACTGTGGAGACGTTTAAGAATTATTGTTGGGTTGCACAGCTCGCATACTTAGCCGATATTTTTGAGAACGTGAAGGCGTTGAACAAAGAATTGAAGGGGAAAATATCAATATCATTTCAGCCAGAGATATGATTGCAGGATTTTGATTAAAGCTATCATTCATATATATATAAACAGAGGAAAACAGGTCGCCCACGCTTGCGATTTAAAGATGTCTGTCAAAGGGACATGACAGCAGCCAAAATACATACAAGTGACTGGGAGTGTAAGGCAGAAGACCGATCTACGTGGCGCACAGTTGTCAAAGATGGCGTCATAGTAGCCGAGGAGCGAAGAATGGAGGAGGCTGCAGACAGAAGAGCTAGGAGAAAGGCCAAAACATTTGGAAGCACAGAACTCGTGTGTAAAAACTGTGGCAAAGACTGTCACTCAAGGATAGGACTGCACAGCCACTCGAGAAAATGCAACCCAACCCAACGGTGATGCACCATCGTCTCACGAGACGGAAGGATGCCGGATATACATATATATATATAGATATAGATAGATATAGATATAGATATAGATATAGATAGATATATAGATAGATAGATANTATATATATATATAAAGCATAAAAGTTGGCCTTGTAATTGGATGAATGTGGAAATATAACTTTTGACGACATCAAGAATATAGTTATCTGGATTCTTACCAAGCTCCCAAAACGAGTGGGCAGGACCCACGCCTTCGGGGGTAACGGAAACATTTTAAAAAATCATGTTAAGCCTGCTACCTATTGGAATTCAGGACGTGTTAGCGCATTTTCGTATTATGTATCAGTACTTATGTTAGATATCAGAATTATGTAGTTATCAGTAATTGTGTTTAGATTTTAGACATATTTTTATGAATTTTCTTGTGTAATGAATATACCTGACATTTTTTTATTTAAAAGTCATTTCTTTACATTTAAAAAAAAAAATATTTTCTCTTTAATCCAACTACAAGTCACCACAAATGATGACGTAAAACTCTCTAAACTTTTACACATATTCTAATGACGTCAACTAAAAAAAAACAACTAATTATTTTGCACCCTTTCGCACCACTCTTCAATGCTTGAAGAATTGTGCATTCGACTTCCGGCAATGGCGGCCGTTCCCTGCGCTAGTGTTACCTCTCGATTCGAAATATTTTTTGGTAGTTTTAACGGGGTTTTTAAACGGATCGAGTAACTGAGTGTTGATGCACAAATGGCAGGTCAGGACATACAAAAAACATATATACATCATGGGTCTAGGACTTATGGATGCTGTGATCAAGGGTGATGACAGACGGACGGACGGACGGACGGACAAAACGGGTGCAATAGCGATTTCGACATCTCGAAAATGCGCTAAAAATTATTTTGAGGCGAAGGGTAAAGTTTGCCGACTCGTGGTCTATAACCTATTAATTCATTTTTGGACAGATGGTATGTAGAAGTTACACATAATTCTTTCTATACAATATAACAGTAAACACAAAAAACAACTTTTGCCTTGTATGTTATGTAAAAGTTATTTTAAGTTTATCGAAAAAGTTTTTAAAATTTTATAACAAATGGGTCATTTATACTAATAGTAATAGTCATTACAAAATCTTTGAAGAATTCAATAAATATTCCGTTTATAATATTCAAGTTCCAGTGAACCTTGACACTGAATAAAAAATAAATGACACAATAATATGTATATGTTGTAGCAGCTTGTGCTAAGTCTAAATCCCAAACTTTTTATTGGACTGCTTTGGAGCCGTCCATAAAGTACGTCATGCTCCAGATGGGGGGTGTAAGAAACTGTGACAGTTTGTGACAGGGGGAGGGGTGTCCAGCCATGTGTGACGTCACGATGTTTTTTGTTAAATTTTAATTATTTTGTTAAAAATTTATTTTTTGTACGAAAGTGTGACATACTTTAGGGGGG
>MUZC01000560.1:458269-473131 GCA_002072015.1 Radix auricularia | reverse complement strand
TCACTTCATTCAGACTCAGTTCATTCAGACTCACTTCATTCAGACTCAGTTCATTCAGGCTCAGTTCATTCTGACTCACTTCATTCAGACTCAGTTCATTCAGGCTCATTTCATTCAGACTCACTTCATTCAGACTCACTTCATTCAGACTCAGTTTATTCAGACTCAGTTCATTCAGACTCACTTCATTCAGACTCCGTTCATTCAGACTCACTTCATTCAGACTCACTTCATTCAGACTCACTTCATTCAGACTCACTTCATTCAGACTCAGTTCATTCAGACTCAGTTCATTCAGACCCACTTCATTCAGACTCAGTTCATTCAGACTCACTTCATTTAGACTCAGTTCATTCAGACTCACTTCATTCAGAATCACTTCATTCAGACTCAGTTCATTCAGACTTAGGTCATTCAGAATCACTTCATTCAGACTCAGTTCATTCAGACTCAGTTCATTCAGACTCATTTCATTCAGACTCACTTCATTCAGACTCACTTCATTCAGACTCACTTCATTCAGACTCACTTCATTCAGACTCAGTTCTTTCAGACTCACTTCATTCAGACTCACTTCATTCAGACTCAGTTCATTCAGAATCACTTCATTCAAGCTCAGTTCATTCAGAATCCCTTCATTCAGACTCAGTTCATTCAGACTCACTTCATTCAGACTCACTTCATTCAGAATCACTTCATTCAGACTCAGTTCATTCAGAATCACTTCATTCAGACTCAGTTCATTCAGACTCAGTTCATTCAGACTCACTTCATTCAGACTCAGTTCATTCAGAATCACTTCATTCAAGCTCAGTTCATTCAGACTCAGTTCATTCAGGATCAGTTCATTCAGACTCACTTCATTCAGACTCAGTTCATTCAGACTCGCTTCATTCAGACTCACTTCATTCAGACTCACTTCATTCAGGCTCAGTTCATTCAGACTCTGCTCCTTTTCAGTTCACGTGACTGTCTGTTAAGCGGTCCATTGATCTCGTTTCAGCTCCGACGTGACAGCTGTTTTCATCATTCAACTCCCGGCTTCACATTCATTTCTTCATAGTGTGTACTCCCGCTGACCTTAAGATTCATTGGTTGCTGCTGTCTTCATGACACAAATTAAAGGGCACACGTCTCATCGACAGCGATGTAGGTTAGAGCCAGTGTTCAGACAGTAAATATTCAGGCATCAAGCGTTTACTAAGCGAGTGTTCAGGAAGTGAGACTTTGTTTAGTACGCGCGTGTTCAGGAAGTGAGACTTTGTTTAGTACGCGCGTGTTCAGGAAGTGAGATTTTGTTTGGTACGCGCGTTTTCAGGCGCAGTTCCTGAATCTCTAACTAAAAACTGTTCATTCTAATCGTGCTGTCTAATCACAATCAGTCTTTCATTGTTTTTTCGGTTCATTTTTACTTTTGTAACAAAATAGTGACTTGATTTTTCATTCATACAAAGGCGCGAAAAAAAAAGCCAAGTTGTATTATTTTCCCCGAATACCTGAAATATTTATGAGCAAATAAAATTTAAAATGTGGTACATTAATGTAAACAAAACCATACCATATAAAACTAATTATTCTGAATGCTTCTTTCACATCGAACTGTTAGCCTATCTGCTATAAAAAGAATATAGGCTTTTTTGTCAAAACGCACGAACCTAAAAAGCCACAGGCTAATCTTTTTCCATAAGGACTCTAAGTTAAATCAGATATGCAGCAACTAACATAATAAAATGTCCAAAAATGGTGTGAAGTTTATTAAGGAGTACACTGTGGAAGTTGGGAAGATTATAAAATTGTTTCAAAATCGCTACACGATATGAAAGAAAAAGCTATAAGAAATAGTAACAATTTTATGGCTGTTCGGGGTGTAAAATCTTGTGGGACCTAGAAGATACTATTATAGGATAAGAGATAAAATCAACAGCACGTAGTAATTAATAATGATTTTAATGTTTTAGAAAGATGAGTGCGTTGACAAATGAAATAGTAAGTGTGATTTGGAGCAGAGGTCATTTGAAAGACGCGTGCAGGGGGAAATGCATGAAGAGCGGGTTTAATTTAGTAAAATTTTAATAGATTTGTTTTGTGTCTTCACTATAGAACGGCATAATTATAAATTATGTAAACTCAAATTTTATATTACTGCAATTTCACAGGAACCAATAATCAACGCATAATTTTTTTCTAATTGTGTCCAATGCTTCATTTGAGCTGCGCGGTTGCGCGGCCGCGCAGATATCTGACCAAGGCCGCGTAGCAGTTTTGAATTACAGCACAGCAAATTTAGTATAGTATTGCCCACAAAGTAGGTGCTGTCCGAATTTGCACACGAGTTTTTTTTTACTTTGCACAATGACCAACGAACCTTAAAGGGAACATTGGTGTCATTTATTATATTATATTAATAGGAGAAGTGACCTATCCAATATGGTAGAATTTGTGATTCTGTGTTTGTTAAACAGATTATTATTTATTTTATAGATGGTGGATAGCTACTCAAAAAGCAGACTCAAAGCCATCAGTAACAATGTTTAGAAAATATGCAGATTTAGTGATAGGAAATCCTGAGAGTATAGTGCATTTTAGTCAGTCCCTTATAACGGTGTTCCTACCTTTGCCATCTGAAGACCCATTTGGTTTTAAAACTGAATTCTTAATGTTTTATTACTGACCTTCTTATACCTTTCAAGTGAGATTGTTTATTTCTGCAGATGCATATTTCGTTATTCAGCAACATACAGTTTTGATTTGTTTAGATTTTTAATAAATATATATTATATAATTTTTTTTCGACATCAAATCACTAGGAGAATGCAGTCAAAAACGTTACAGCCAAACAAATGACAGGAGGAACTAATAGAGCCAGACAGACTATGGGGACGAGTTAACTACCTTGTTTTGACTTAATTGACAAATTGAGTCATGATGGCAATGTTGGGGCAAGTTCACAAATGAATCAAGGGGAGACTGACGCCTCAAAACGGGGGAGGCGGGGAGAGGTCTTTCAGATACTAAGTGAGACTCATCTTCTTTTTTTTACTATGTTTTTGTTACTTTATATAACGTTCATTGAGCAGAGATGTGGAGTGGGTAGTTTAAACTTCTTAAGAAAATCATTTCTGAAGTTTGAGAACCTCTGACAGACTTTACACAAAATCAGATCTCGCGTTGCCGCTAGCAATACTCAGCTTTTAGCTTTAGTTAGATGAAACTGTAGCACTAAAGTTGTAGCTAAGATGAAACTCGAGCACTAAGCTTGTAGCTAAGAATAAAAGTTCCACATAAATATTTGATCGCTTACAATTTATTTAATGACGTTTTACATGGCTTCATGCGTGCTACGACATTATAGTGCAGCCTAACATTAGTACATACTAAATTAACATAAATAGATTTGACAAATGCTCATTTTCAAATAGAAAATACGGCTGTGATGGGGAGGGGGGAAGCTTTGTGACGTCATAAGTTTTTGAGTCGACGTGTGATTTTGATAGTATTTATCATGATGTCTCTTACCACGATATCACTGATTTTGATAGTATTTATCATGATGTCCCTGACTATGATATCACTGATTTTGATAGTATTTATCATGATGTCCCTGACCATGATATCACTGATTTTTATAGTATTTATCATGATGTCTCTTACCACGATATCACTGATTTTGATAGTATTTATCATGATGTCCCTGACCATGATATCACTGATTTTTATAGTATTTATCATGATGTCTCTGACCATAATAGCACTGATTTTGATAGTATTTATCATGATTTTGATAGTATTTATCATGATGTCTCTGAGCATGACAGCAAATAAGACATAACACATGACAGGATTGGACAGCTTACATTTCAACGTCATTGAATTCTGTTAGCGTGACGTTGTTTCCCCGGATGTCGGCGTAGGCGAAGACGATGTGCGTGCACACCTGAGCTGGGATGCGGTTAGGTGAGATCCTGTAGGTGGGTTCAAACTGCGACCAGTTGGTGTAATAGCAAACACGCAGGTAGCAGAAGGCACCTTTATTAAAGTGAGAGAGAGAAAATTGGGCGTAAGTATAAATATGTCAGCACTACATATTTAATTTGGTCGAATTATGTTATTGAATGAACAAAGTTAATGAAAGAGAAAGAGAAAGTTTTGTCTACGAATATCAACGAAATTACTTTTAGTTTTAGTTTTAGTAAAAAGTAAACCTTAGTAATGAGGATTCTATTACTATATCATAAAGAATAGGACTGCGATAACGCTTTTAAATAAAATTAAAAAATTACACAAACAAAGTGCGTGATGAAGACAATAAATTTAAGCTCTATTATTTAACTAGTACCAACGTAAATTTTCGGCTACTGCCTTCTTCAGTACAAATAACATACTATACTTACACAAGTATCAAAATTATATTCAAACTATTTTGACTTACTATGACTATACAAAATAGTTAGATCTACGTAAATATTAAAAAGAAATGAAAAACAACAACCACCAAACAATGACACAGGAAATAATACATACAAGCATTATTTAAACCATATTATTCTTTACTAGAGTTAGGCTAGAAATTTAAGAAATCCATAAAACAATTTTAAGCTTTCCTAGATTATGTTCAGAGATTTCTTTTCTCGACTAGTATTTTGTAACACTTTTAATCAAGTAATTAATGAATACGTTAGGAACTTATGTAAGGAACGATAACTTCAAATCCGTAATATGTGATGTAGTAAAAGCTATTGAAAATGCAGCTTTACTTACAAATCTACAAATGCATGAAAATGTATTGAACTATGAATTACCTCGTATGACAAAACCTCAACTATGAATTACCTCGTATGACAAGACCTCAACTATGAATTAACTCGTATGACAAGACCTCAACTATGAATTACCTCGTATGACAAGTCCTCCTAAGAGAACAAACACTAAGGCTTTCGTCAGCTCCATGGCAATCTGAAAAAAGTACCCAAAAAGTTGACTTTATTTTTAAAAATGTTTGCTTTGAAGGTTCGAGCAATCAGATGGAAATAGTTTATTTTCTATTTCTCCCTCTTTGAGATCCACTAATGCTAATGCATCAGTCTGACACATAAAAATATATATATATTTTATTCTTCGAAATTTTGCAATAACTATAAACAAGTTTTAATTCATTCGCCCCCTCACCCCACCCTCACCCCTTTCCCCAACACACACACACACATACACACACACACACACACACAAACAAATCACACAAACGTGTAGACTGCAGAGAACTGGGATATTTATGAGTTGTGTGATCCTCTGAGACGAGGGGAAACAATTTTATTTCTGAATCTGAACAGCCTCACGAAAAGTGTATCCTTAATTATCTGCCGTTGTACATTAGGCGGTACTTTTAAGGGTGTGAAAAGAATCAGTGCGACATGCCTGTGTGGTGCGTAATACGGGTCTGTGGTTGTGAGATTATGGGACGTTAACAGTGGATTCGTGAACGATGAAACAATAGAGATGACGATCGACCCTTCAATGATGTAGTATGAACATGAAGTGTGGGAGTTTTAATAAAACAACGCGCGCTTCTATTTAAAAACCTCTTCAGAAATCTCAGCAATTGAGATTGTTTTAAATATACGATAATATTGGTGTTTATTTCAGATTTTAAGTCAAGCCAATCAGGTATTCAGCCAATCAGGTATTTAGCCAATCAGGTATTTAGTAAATGCTTTGCATTTTAGAAACAATGTTGATGAGAAATTAATTTTTTTAATCAAACGTTTAATTTAAAACATTTACAATGATATTAGAATCTAATTGTTAATCAATTGTTTTGCGCATCAAATTTAAAACTAGTGATATTGTTGGTTCACAGAGTATTTAAGGTTTAATGATGGACAGATGGCTAATGAACAGATGGGTACTGGGTGACAGTTGACTAATGAACAGATGGGTGCTGGGTGACAGGTTGCTTCCAGGAGACAAATTGCTTCCAGGAGACAAATTGCTTCCAGGAGACAGATTGCTTCTAGGAGACAGATTGCTTCCAGGAGGCAAATTGCTTCTAGAAGACAGATTGCTTCCAGGAGACAAATTGCTTCTAGAAGACAGATTGCTTCCAGGAGACAAATTGCTTCTAGAGGACAGATTGCTTCCAGGAGACAAATTGCTTCTAGAAGACAGATTGCTTCCAGGAGACAAATTGCTTCTAGAAGACAGATTGCTTCGAGGAGACAAATTGCTTCCAGGAGACAAATTGCTTCTAGGAGACAGATTGCTTCCTGGAGACAGATTGCTTCCTAGAGACAGATTGCTTCTAGGAGACAGATTGCTTCTAGGAGACAAATTGCTTCTAGAAGACAGATTGCTTCCCGGAGACAAATTGCTTCTAGAAGACAGATTGCTTCCAGGAGACAAATTGCTTCTAGAAGACAGATTGCTTCCAGGAGACAGATTGCTTCAAGGAGACAAATTGCTTCTAGAAGACAGATTGCTTCCAGGAGACAAATTGCTTCCAGCAGACAAATTGCTTCTAGAAGACAGATTGCTTCCAGGAGACAAATTGCTTCCAGGAGACAAATTGCTTCTAGAAGACAGATTACTTCCAGGAGACAATTTGCTTCTAGAAGACAGATTGCTTCCAGGAGACAAATTGCTTCTAGAAGACAGATTGCTTCCAGGAGACAAATTGAAGCGAATGGGCTTATAGTCATGTTTTTGCTATATTAGCTATTTAAAAATTATATTAAGTTTTAGATAATGAAAAAATAATTGGATTTCGACCAAATTTGGTATATAGACACTTTAGAGCCTTTATTAAATTACTATAGTGCTATATATATATATATATATGATTTCCGCTACTCATTCCATTCCTTATCGAATTAGACGCTATCATCCAAGTGTAAATGAGAACTGTGAACAGAGTATTTGGAAATGTCTGCTCTTTGAAAGAAATATATCAATGTTTAACACTATACACTTACTACGTAACCCATGACCACAATTTGTCAGAGTGTAATTTATGTTTATTTAAGTCGAGTTAATAAAGTGTTTAAAATAGATGAAGGCGTCTCTTATTAAAGGATAGGACAGATAATTGTGCAACAATATTTAGACAAAGCTTTGCACTTGGGATCTTAATAAATTGAGCAGCTACTTCCTTAAGACATTTTTATTTTAAACTTGCGAGTAAATGTTTCGAAAACATTTTAACGTCATATTTGTCACTGAGACTCTTTAGACTTCAAACGTTTACATTCATCTTTTAAATATGTTACCAGAAATAACTGTCATAGAGGTAAATACTCTACACGTTTTAAATTACAACAAAACAAATCTTAAATATATTTTCCATACAGTGCAACAAAGCTAGTGCTGAAATAAAATAAACGCATTAACTTTAAACACAAATCGTTTTGTTTTAAAATTATGATTCAAAATTTACCTCCCTTTATATTTTAAAAGTTCTTTTCTTCCCCCCCCCCCTCCCCCCTAGACGTCTAATGGCAATATGAAATTTTACACAGTTGTATCCCTAAATGAGTTCGTGTGAATTGTAATTCCATCCACTTAAATTACCGTATATTAGATAGTTGGCAATATTGCACATAAATTTCTTAACTGTAAAGATGACTGTTCGTTGTTGTTGTTTTGTTGTTTTTGTTTTTGTTTTTTACAAATATCATGTTTGATAGTTTGAAGTTAACTAATATCATAAATCGATTAAGAGGAATACTTTTTAAAGATATACCCACAAAAAGAATCACAAATACAGATTTCTTATTTAATGACTATGATAGATAAAGGTCAGTAGTTTGTATTAATATTTTTGTTTTAATTTTTATCTCAACGAATTTAAATTCATCATTTTGATCATTTTTTAAAACTTCATTACATTATATCTAAAGGTACATTAGTAATGGGTTAAATTAAATTAAAATTTGAAATTTCGTTTAGCAACAGTTCTAGAACCCTCTTAGCCATGTTTACCTCTTTTTTTTCCCACCGCCTGGTTAAATCAACTCTAAAATCTAAACAGGTCTTGTCTTGCGTGACGTAGCTTTTATCTCCACTGTGAAATCGAGAACAGACATTATGAGACAAATCACCATCGAGGTCTGTAGTACATTATTTGTTTGTGTGAAAGATGTCACTGGGTGAGAGGGAAGCTTTTATAAGATTAACCAATGTACCGACGGGCTGGGCAGTGGTTCTGTGGTCCTGTCCCATTTTCCCCTATCTTAAATTATCTTATATGTTACAGAACGTCCTTCTATTCAGAATATTTGTTTGCCTCCTTCCCTTATCTATGGTTATGAGTCTAGGCTTGAGTTTTTATGAGAATGTTAATATGTTGTTGTTGTTGTTGTTGTTTTTAACAATGCGGGAGAATTTAAAACTGCTTTTTTCCCCTCAGAGTAAAATTTTACACTATTTTTATGTATTTATGTATTTTATTTGCGTTATTTTTTAAAATTATTAATTTTATTATGTTTTATTTATTGTGTCGGGGAAAAAGTAACTGCATTGTGAAGAAAAATGTATAGTACACTATTTTCAACTTAAATTCGAGTTGCACGAAGTAGTTTTAATTATTTTATTTGATAATCTTTATATTTTAATTATGTATTTTACCATTTTGAAGTAAGGTTAAAAAAATTAATCCTTATTGACTTAGAATATGAATGTGAAATTATATGATTCATTTGTGTACATCATACCAAATTTTGCATAATTATTTGTAAGCAAGTGTGAAATCACATAAACCTAATTGATAATCTTTCTATTAATACACTTCCTTAATGATACTATAAGGCCTATTAAATTATCAAATCTAGAATGAGTGTATTTCAAACCTGAAAGTATATCTGTTCTTTGATTTAAAGGGAGAGGGTCCTAGAAACGTACTTATTAGAACCACTGGTGTCAATGAAGGGATCGGTGGTTGGTCAGTGGATGTTGTGGATTTTCGGCGGAGGTGTGGAAAGTGTTACAAGAGATGGAGTAGGGCTCAGTCATTGTCTTCCAGGGCGTGCGTCGTGTCGGCTTTCTCTGATTACTGCACCTGAAACATGGAGTGAACAAGAGTTAACCCCCCTCAGACATGTGTCACACTGCATTGTGACCAAGTCAAGGGGGGTAAGCCGGTAGCAATCACTGTCGTTTCGCGCTCCCCCGTCCCCAACGCCTCCAAAACGAAAAGCTAGATAACACTGCACTGTGAAGAGATCAAGGGATGTAATCCAGTACTATTGAGTTGGTTGGTCAGCTTTCCCCCCCCCCCCTTTTGTTAACCATGAACACTGTTGAAGTTGATTGTTGAAACAATGGGCCAAATTTTAAGCACGCCCTAATTTTATATGTGAGTTTAAAGGCAATACCAAAACTGGAGCTTAAATATATTGACCATAAAAGTCTAATTATATATACTTATTTTAAAGCAATATTTTAAACTCAACAAAGCTGTTACTAACAAGGTCTGCCAAAAATTCAATAATCTTGTATATTTTATCTTCTTAGGGGCCGTCTATAAAGTGCTTCACGCTCGTAAAGGGGGGGGGGTGCAAGAAAGTGTGACAGTTTGTGATGGGAGATGGGTTTTGGTCATGCGTGACGTGACTTGTTTTAATTTTTTTAATTAATTAATTATTTGTTTTTTTTTAATATGTTTGAAGTCGAAAGTGTGACTTACTGGGGGCGGGGGTCCGAGATTGTGACAGTTTGTGCCCGGGGGGGGGAGTGTGTTGCGTACTTTATGGACAGTCCCTTTTCTTATAACTTACAGACGCTCATTCCTATATTCTAGAATTTCAAGTCTGAACTCACATAGAATATTAACTTAATGGCGGAGATTGGAGAAGTATGTGTGTGTGGGGGGGGGTCATGGTTAAACATAAGGTAAGTAATTTCATTTGTTTAAAAATGAGTTTTATGAAATGATAAGGATAGGGGCAATTATTGCCTCTGTCCTTTTTTAATTAAGGACACTGCAATAACACGGAGAATGCGTTCGTTAAAAATAACATAAAGTGTTAGCGATAGTTCTAATTTTTAAAATTGATCCCTTACAGACCATGAAAGTCCATGGGGGCAAGTGAAGTAGCGTTCACAAGTTTCATTGACCACTAACGAGCATGGGATTGTGTGTTTAAAATATGTTTTATCATATCTTAATCCAACCCTTATTTTAATATCACTTAATTGCAAATCATATATTGTTGAAGTGGGGGTAAAGGAAAGCTTTACAAAAGTGTTGGAATTAGCACGAATAATTGAAATCTAATAAATAATTTTTTTTAATCTATTAAATGTATTCTTTTATTTAACATGCCGAAGACACTAGCCATCGCTATAACGCCTTCCAATTAGAATTTTAATAATCGATTATTACTTTGAGAATGGATCTGTGTAGATGAGTGAAATACAGATCCGTGTGTAATGAAATCGAACGGCTCCAGGATGTAGTGTCACTTAGTGACCTAACTATGTTTGAATAGTGTGTGTGTGTGTGTGTGTGTGTGTGTGTGCGTGCGTGCGTGCGTGTGTGTGTGTGTGTGTGTGTGTGTGTGTGCTAGAAGACAGATTGCTTCCAGGAGACAAATTGCTTCTAGAAGACAGATTGCTTCCAGGAGACAAATTGCTTCTAGAAGACAGATTGCTTCNGTGTGTGTGTGTGTGTGTGTGTGTGTGTGTGCGTGTGTCTGTGTGTGTGTGTGTGTGTGTGTGTGTGTGTGTGTGTGTGTGTATGTGTGTGTGTGTGTGTGTGTGTGTGTGCGTGTGTGTGCGTGTGTCTGTGTGTGTGCGTAATTGAGTTTGTGGGTGTGTCACTTTGTGTGTGCATGTGTATGTGCGTGCGTGTGTCAGTGTGTGTGTGTGTTTTGCGTGTGTATGTGCGCACGTGTGTCAGTTGTGTGTGTGCGTGCGTGTGTCAGTGTGTGTATGCATATGTATGTGCGTGCGTGTGTGTGCGTGTGTATGTGCGTGAGTGAGTGTTTCAGTGTGTGTATGTGCGTGCGTGTGTCAGTGTGTGTGTGCATATGTATGTGCGTGCGTGTGTCAGTGTTTCTCTTTGTGTCTGTGTGCATGTTTATGTGCATGCCTGTGTCTGTGTGTGTGTGTGCGTGAATAATGTTTCCTAATCTCTCACTTTACTACCCTCCCCCATTTGAGGTCTTTATTTATTTAAACTGTTTCGTATCTCTGATGACATAATCTTATTTACAACTTAGAAATAAGATGTCAAGGCTTCTTTTTTTTAAAATATGACGTTATTAATGGCGTCTGTTAGTACACGTACACTATGCAAATGACCTCAATGGATCAGATTTTCTTCAAAGTGGATGAGGGTTAGTAAAAGGAGTGGGGCTCAAATGGCTCAATCAAGTTCAATGTTCTAGTTTGAAGCTACGAATTCTCATAACAACTGAGTTTTGAGACAAAAGAAAACAACCGAAAGTATTATTGTAATTTTATCCGAGATCCCCTGTCCACCCTTTCTTTCGATGAAGATCTTGGCATTCTTTGAGCAAGCGGGACCACTTCTTTGCTTAACAAAAAAAAATGAAAACAATTGCATTTATTTAAAATTGAATTTAAACAAGCGTTATTTCTAACATATATAATGTAGAAATTGTTATCTCTCATTTGTAAACTTTTCAAGTCGGGGGAGGGGGTTCCCCCCTCCCACGACTTGAAAAGTTTACAAATGAGAGATAACAGAATAAACGTATTTACTAAATTCTTCGGTATATCGGTGATTCGTAGGGACTCGTGAGATCGACGGCATGTCTGCGATATGTAGGGAAGGAGAGTGAGTTAAATCTACACTCACTACTATTGAAGTTTAAGCGTAAGTTAAACAAAAGAGTTTAGCGAAAACAAACTTTTCTACAGCTCCAAGCCAACCAAAACCCTAAACAAGAGTAAAAGAAAATGTTTTAAACAAAACGAAAAACGTTAAGTTTTCATCCCCTGGATATTGTAGGCAAAAAACGCGTTTTACTTTTTTTTAAGGTTAATTTCTTCAATTTAAAAAGCAGACTTTTTTGCTGAATAAAAATATTTTCAAAACATGAAATGCTAGACCAGCATGGACAACTAGCGCTGTAACAGAAACCAGCATCGGCAGCAACAAATAAAATAGTTACAGTGTTCTCAGCCCCAGCAAAAAGAACATTACAACAAGATATACCATTACCTTACCAATATAACCTAAAACTTCGAAATTGTAGACCACCACCTTCACCCCTTTCGCTATTCTTCAACACGGTCTGTTAGGTACAATTATTATTATTAATTTTATTTTTTTTTATTATAACATTTGGATTGTTTTCTATCCACACAACTATAAATTTCTTTCTGGTTCAAATCTTATTTTAATGTTAAATTTTCAAAAGATGTCCTAGTCCTGTAAAAGATTACCTTACGACTGACGATTGCATAATACAGCACGTGACAACAGCATTCAGTCGGTGACTGAATCTTGGTGGCCAAGATTACCACGCACTGTTACTGAAGCCACGTGTACTCAAGGCTCAAGGGGACGT
Source organism: Radix auricularia (assembly GCA_002072015.1). NCBI lineage: Eukaryota > Metazoa > Mollusca > Gastropoda > Lymnaeidae > Radix > Radix auricularia. The sequence continues at coordinate 460,604 of MUZC01000560.1, read as the reverse complement.
CCTGGTTTGTATACAGAATTAACCTCAGCTTGAAGGCTGCGGTTGGTTTCATGGGAGAAGCTTGTTATGGTATCTATGAAGAGCACCTGCTTATGGTTATCTCTCTTATGATGTAGATCAAGGGCGGCCAGACTTGAAGTAACTGATACCATTAAAAATAAAATGAACTGTTTGCCCCCGCATGAAAGAACTTTGGGTCACGACCCCACTCGCAATGAAAAATTCCTTTTGTGATTTATTACTTCTTAAAACGTTTTAATTCGAATTTCAATATTTCATTTTTTAAACCATAAGTTGATGACAGTAACAGTTTAAAAGATTACCAAATGTTGCATATAGTCTAGATCTAGACTCATAATTAATTATAGTCAACAATAATTGGAATGATCCTGCTGCGTAGCCTTTTAACTAGAAAGTTTCTTTAATTCTGGTTGCTAGCTGGTGGTTGTGGTGCGAATTCGTGTCTGAATAAAAAAAAAAAAAAGCTTTATGCAGTCCTATTCTGTATGGTGTCTGAATAAGTTTGTTTAGGATGTACAATATTTCAATCAAAGGCATAACTTGCCTTATATAGATATTAGGGGTGTACCGTGTATGATTTTTAGTCGAGTTCCCAGTGCTAAGTAGTGGTGGCCATGTTTTGCTGATAAAGAGTATCGATACCGAGTACTTGGAGAAGTATTAACTGCTATTACTATTAACCTACATTTTGTTAACTCAATTCCACTGTCACAAATTTTTTCTCTCGTTTAAATAATTATTTTATTTTCAGGATCTATGCTATTAGTAAAATTAATATTTCTTTATTTTGTTTTTAAAGTATACGTTTTTAATAAATAATATTAAAAATAATAATAAAATGATAATTTAGCCTATGTAGCGCTGTATACCAGCAAGCAGCCGGGCTCACGGCGCTTTACAATAATTTACATGGAGATAACACATATATTAATTAAATAAACATTCATATCATACTAACCACATAACTGACAATACGTTATACATTAGCTACGTTAATCATTAAAAGAAATGTTGTTTCATTAATTTTGAAAATAAATTTTGAAAAGATGCGTCGTAAGTGCAGTCTTGAAGGATTTAGTAGCTGAAATACTACGGATGTGTAACGGTAGAGAATTCTCATTGAACATTTTATAAGCAGTAAAACTTATGTTTACAGAAAGTTTCTGATGTGTTTACAAGTTCCAGATCATGACCTACATATGACCAGAGCCGGCTTTACACAATTTTGGGCCCCCGTGTAAGAAATAGTGTTGGGCCCCTGGGCAAAGAAAGAATCCGCCCCCCCCTTTCGGAGGAATAAAAATAAATATACATAATCTATATAAATAAACATATTCCCATGGGTCCCCTATGCTCGTGGGCCCCCGGGTCAATGCCCAACGGGCCTATGTGTTAAGATGGCCCTGCATATGACTCATGACAAAGCGAACAGTCCGCTATAAAAGTGTACAAATTAGGAACTCCTTTTGAACCTTAAAATGTCACTCATAATTAATTCTAACCAATAATTAATGGTTACGGCCACTTTTTATAAATGAAATAGTGAGTACAAAGCAATAGTAATAGAGTCAAAATTAGATTGAAGGATGAATGGTTGCCAATGACAACAAGTGTGCACACTGTACATTTTGTTATGCCAGTTATGCCATACGAAACGAAATGTTTTAGACATGCAATTATGTGTGTAACTTTGCTATTGTAGTAATTATGTAATAGTTGGCATCGGCATCACTTAAGCGCACGATTGCCAAGTATTTCCGAGTATAAAAAATCGACCGATACCTAACCCTATTTTTCATGGTACTGTATAAGTGTATCATTCTGTTTTTCATTCTTTCAATTGACAGAAATAAATACGGATATTTAAATTAAAGTTTCGGTTTTAACCTATTGAACAAAAATCAAATTTGAAATTTGCCTCAATGTGTGGACTTCCCTTAATTTTATCCCCCTCGCCACATTGCTTTTTTTTTTTTTAAATAACTAAAATTTTTAACTTTTTCAAATATATTTCTACATTTTATCTGCACTTGGAAACTAAAATAAATTACAAAAACAAACTAAAAAATGTATAAGCAGAATCAAATGAGCGAGTCAGACTCGGGTTGTTTTTCTCTCTAGGGGTCCGTCCATAAAGTACGTCGCGCTCCAGAGGGGGGATGGGGTGTAAGAAAATGTGACAGTTTGTGACAAGGGGGAGGGGGTCGTCCGGCCATGTGTGACGTCACGGTGTTTTATGTTAAATTTTAATTATTTTGTTAATAAAAACATATTTTTGTACGAAAGTGTGAAGAACTTTTTTTTTTCCTTTGGG
>MUZC01000560.1:426176-458238 GCA_002072015.1 Radix auricularia | reverse complement strand
CGGTGTCCGAGATTTGTGACCGTTTGTGACAGGGGGAGGGGGAGTTAAAAATGGTCAAAAATAGCGTGACGTAATTTAGGGACGGCCCCTAGGCTACACTCTAGAGCTAAAGTCTCAACCATCACAAGTACTTTTAACACAAACGAGATCAAGAAATCCTGTAAACTCTTCAAACTTGTTTAAAAATCTTGTCTACATTTAATCAGATTTATCGGAACTAGACTTTCAGTTTATAAAGTTTCCAATAGTAATGCCGTGTGAAAAGAATTGTAGGACACTCTGTTAATGGCGACAGCTGTGATAATTCTTCGTGGGGGGCATTTATTGGTACAACCAAAAGACTAGCTACAGTTAGAACATTGAACAATTCGTCTTAATAAAAGTTTAAGGTAGAAATGTCTCGAAAGAAATTGGTGGAGGGACACACTTTTTGCTGATGGATAAAGAATCGAGTCAACTGCAAAACACAAAACTATCATAGGAAAGATATTGTACACCTTCAATATTTATGTGTTCCTCTCAAAACTAGCGTAGTTTTTTTTTTTTTTTTTTTTTTTTTAGTTTTCTTCATTTATTAAATATTTTTATTATTAAACAATTTTTTACCTATCCCTGAGTAATCTCTAACAAGTCTAACTAGACCTTTAATTTTTTCCGACTTCTTCATCTCCAGTCGACCAGAAAAGTTAACACAAACATCATCCTTCCTCTATTCGTTAACCCTTATACTTTTCACGATCAGAACTCACTGGTAATTTAAATAATTTAATCTTTATTTCAACTTGAATGAATGACATTTTTTTCATGGCTCAATTTTGACTTTTGATTGATCTGAAATTTGATATTTTCCGCTTATTTCTCCCCATTCTCAAATTTTAACAAACGATTCCATTGGTAATTACAAAATAAAAATTACAAAATAAAATGTATATACTCTGTTCTTTGAATGATCTTTATGTCCAAGAAAATGAAGACGGTTACATACATTGATTGTTCACCTTTAACTGTTACATATTTTATAGGTTCCCTTTGGTCAAGTGTTTAATTCCGCTTCCTGGCCAGCTACATCACCCAAGACTGAAACATGCTCTAAAAATATAGATATCTAAGGGACCGTCCATATAAATACAACCCCCTTTTTTCAATATGACATCACAAAGCTCCCCCCCCCCCCCCGAAAAAAAACATTAAAGAAAGCCGACTTTTGTATTTGAAAATGAGCATGTTTCAAATCACTTTTTTGTCATATAAGTATTTATTTAGTTTTAGTGTAAGTAAGGCAGCTTTTTCTTAACGCGATTGAACTTGAAGCCATGTAAACCGTCATTGAATAAATTGTAAGCTATCAAATATTTCAGTGGAACTTAAAACTAAAACTTACGCTTTTGATTTAACGTCACATTTATTAAACTTAACACCCTCCTCCCCATCATCACAAAAGTGTGACCCCCTCCCAGTGGCGTCGCTAGGGGGGTGCGGTAGGGGCGTTCCGCCCCGGATGACACCATCAGGGGGGTGACACCAGACCGTAAAATTCTATATAGTCCCGTTATTTGGCATTGGAAAACTCTGAGGATTTCTGTGGGTTAAATCATGAGGGGCGACACCATGAGCTACCGCCCCGGGTGACACCACCCCAAGAGACGCCTCTGCCCCCTCCCCATCGTCACAAAGTGTGACCTTCTTACCCCAGGTGTGTGACGTCATTTATGGATTCCGCCCATATAAAATACTAATTTGAAAAATGCACAATGAAGTATGAAAAAAGTCCGGAAAAAGCGTTTCATCACGAGAATATGAGTCCCAGCATCCATCTTGTATCCAGGCGATTTTGATGACAATATTTGCAAACAAAACTCAGTTAAGTTCATCAGCACCTGACGCACTTCGATAATATGGGATGTAATCGTGACAACATTGTAACAGTACTACAGTCTCGGTGTCTGAAAACCTGACAGTTGTGTGTGATGGCGTGACGTCTATGCTAGGCGTAATCCTCATCAGGGGCAAGGTTTTTGTACTCTTACCCTGAAATCTTAACATGAAATAAATCCTACTATATGGTGAAAAACGAGCACCTGGAAACGCAAGCCCTTTAAAACTCCTAGAATATAAAAGCTGACCAGTCGGAGTCAATGTTCCCTCTAAGGTTCGTTGGTCCGTGTGTAAAGTGACGATAAAAGCACAGCATCCATTTTTTGTGCAATTTTTCACAAAATTTGCTGCACTTTATTTCTAAACTGCTACACAGCGTTGGTCAGATATCTACAAAGCAGCGCAGCTTAAAAGGAATATCGGCCAGAGGAACCTTTGTCCATCCAACCCGTTTGTCCACATTAATAATTATTATCATCAATGACAACATAACATAAGACAAAAAAGGACAAGAGTTGAGAAAAGAACATCCTTGATTTTGGTTAAGTTATTTGTACATTTTTTAAAAAAGAGTTGAGAAAAGAACATCCTTGACTTTGGTTAAATTATTTGTACATTTTTAAAAAATACCTGTCACCCATCACTTATCAATTTGTCCAAAAAGTCTTGCTTTTCAGGTTAAAACAATTCTAAGTGATTCAACAGTATACATTAAGTTTTAATAATTCGATACAACTTGAAAAATCCATTTACATCAGAACAAAATAACTTTAAGCTCACATTATATATCCTTGGACCTCCTAGGAAATATAATTTGAACTTATTTTTTGTTTTTTTAGTTGCAGAAATGACAAACTTCACTATAAAACAGGGTCTCCTAACTTTTCTGCCGGAGGGCCACAATAACTGTTTTTGTGCCAACTACTTGACCCAATTACTGAGTTTTGTGGTGAACTTAAACCACAGGTTAAAAAAAAGTAACTTTTTTGTAGATCAATAGGTCTCCAGAGGCCGGATCAGAGGGCCTTGCGGAGATCCCTGCTATAAACTATTATAGATGAAGTGCAAGTTCTGTGTAAATAAGTCAACATTATATTCTTACTTTCAGCATGCCTTTCTTGACACGATTAATATAAAGAATATTTCAGATTGAGATATAAGAAACACTAAGAATATAAACAACGAACTATATTTTTTATAAATCAATTAACTTTTAATTCCCAAAAATTGAAGAAAACAGATTCAAATTATTAATAAAAACAATACCATTATTCAAATGTGACATAGTAACAAGGACGTAATGGTTACATGTGATGTGACAAATTTGAAAGAAAAGTTATTTCAACAATTCAATCCTTTTTTAAAAAAACATATTGTCCAATAGTAATACATTATATTTTAAATACTCCTTAAATCCAATGAGAAATTTTTCTAGTATGCAAAGATTTTAGAGCCGCTTGTTTCTTTTTAAAATGCTATTAAACAAATTATTAAAACAGTGCAGATATTTTTCTTCTTACTTTGCATAACTGAATAAGTTACACAAAAATTACTTCAAAAGAAAAAAAAAGAAATACAAATTATTTGCCTCTAAATTACTCCCCATCTGAAAATGAGACATTATGTACAAGGGTGATAAGTTGTTTGAACATTACAACGCAACATTCTCTTTAATTTTGCTACCAAACAAACATTTTCTTTTCTTAATTCTTTAATGGCAAGATTTATTTTTTACTAGAAGATACAAAGTATGTAAGCTATAGTGAAAACACATGAAAATAACAACATGATTATTCTGAATCTCCACCTTTTCCAGTTGGCTCAAGTTCATGATTTCTGAAATGACATAAAAACTCATAAATCTGCTGTCCCGACAAGTTTCCATCCATAACTAAATACACCATCAACTATTTAGGATATGTCAAATTGAGATAATTATATTTTATGTAAAAGAAAAAGACAATCTATATCCACATTGAAATATATACGCAGGAAAAAAAATCAAACATTTATGACTTGTGGAAAAGATATTTTTAATAATTTAAAGAACAAATCTTTTAACTTCTGATTTATTTTAATAACGTTCTCTTCAGCATTTAAATGTTTGTGAAAAACAAAAATTGTTTCGTTCCTGGAATATTCTTAGACATTATTAAAATAAAAACAACAGGTTCTTTACAATAAATCTTTTTTAAAAACTTGTCATTATGTGATTAAACTCCTATTAAATTTGTTGCAACAAAATAAATAAGATTGAACAAAATTGGAATAGTGATGGGAATTTAGCAGCTGCTAACCTTCCTTTGAGTTTTCAGTGTATAAGAATAATTACTTTCACAAAATAAGGTAAGCATTTTAAATTTCACAAAAACATTTAACTTTTACAGGATTGTATATGTCTAGCATATTGTCACAAAGAACATTTTTTTAAAAAACAATATCCATGTCAAAAATGGTAAGGACTAATTTGCTCCCACTTCCATTTAAAATAAAAGAACCCTTACTCTGACTTTTTCTCAGCTGAGCCAGAGTGTGAGCGATCATTACGACCACGACTGTCAGATCGACTCCGTCTGCGATGTTTACGCCTTGAATGACTACGTGAGCGACGCCTCCTGCTGTGTAAAGAAATATAGCATAACATTAAAATCTTTGTTTATGGCAGTAAACCAAGACAAGTAGTCAGGCCTGCCAAGAAAAGAATTTATAGGGGGGTGTGCTGGGAGAGCACTGCAGCACTTAAGGTTTAAGATACACATATTAATGCACCAGCTTTTCTTAGTAAATAAAAAATATAAAGTTACTCTGATTTTCTTTGAACTTATTTGACAACACCAAAGAAAAACACTGGTAACTTTCATAATTCATATATGTATATATTAAAGAATATATATGTATATATTATTTCCATTTTATTTATGTCTTACATATGGACACAGGCTAAGAGTCCAGACTTCCAGGATCTACCAAGTGGTGGTTTTGAACTTATCAACAGCTTGTTGGGGAACAGTAGGTATCAACTTTCATGCATGCCCTGGTTTCATGGTTATTTTCTTCACAAAACTTTGCAATCATCATTGCCTAGACCAGTGATAATGAACCCACTTATTTTTAACAAAGTGCCAAGAGTCTTATTAAATCCGAAAAGGGTTGTTTTTTTTGCTCAGCCATTTGATTAAAAAAGTCACATGCCGGTTGAAGCTTTGCATGCCAACTGTGTGTGCATAAGTTCGCCATCACTGGCCTAGACTCTAAGAAAGTTAATCTCTTTAATCTCTTCGGCTATGACTGAGAAAGACTTAAGTAAGGGAGCGGATAAGTGGATAAGTGGCATTGCAATCTAAATCCGGAAAAGACAGTGTCATCGGTAAATGCTTTTATACCTATCTCTTGAATTTGAGCGAGAGCGCCTTGATCGGGAGCGACTGCGCTTAGATCTTTTCCTAGAGGCTCTGTCTCTGGACCTTGAACTGGAGAAAAAAAAGACAGACAAGTGAAGATTTTTAAAAAACAATTGATTCTATTACTCTTTTAAGAATTTGAGTTCACAATTGTTCATGCAGCATCTGTGCAGTAATTCCTTGTCGTAACATATAATAAAACCCAGTTAGCCAATAATATGATAAAGTTTCAAAATTTCCAAGATAAAATTTCATAACTTCATTTGAAATACTCATAAATTGTAAAATATTGAGTGGCTTTCCTTCTTTTTTTTAATAAAATCTTGCTGTGAATGTTAAGTCTAATAAATTATTTTGATAAAGGTAATTTTCTTGCCAGATTCAAAAATCGAAATTCCTAAATTCATCATCTTTAAAAGTATGTTTTGAGGAATGCTAAAATAAAAAGCACATTTTGGCAAGTAATTTTTTGTAAAATTTATGAGTATGATGAAAATTAATAAAAGTTATGTGATTCACACAAGAAGACTTCCACTGAGCTGAAAATTCGAAGATCTTTTGAAAAGCATGTTTAAAATTCAATATATGCATACATTTAACTCTTAATGAGCTTTTTAGAAAACTCAGTCCCGTAAGAATTTCCAGAATTGCGATCAACTGGTTATGAAATTTTTAAAATTGCATAAAATCCATTTATATGATTGTCACACTGACTTCATTTTTTAGGTTAAGAATGGTTATTTTACACATCCAAAAGACTGTCTTGAGTTATATACTATATTTACCTGTAGTTTAGTACTATTATTTTTATAATAAAGTATAGGAAAATCGCATCTGCAAAAAAAAAAACATGTAAAAACTACAAAAAATTCGCAAATTGAGCGTTAACACAAGCGGCGGCAACGACCGCCTTTGCCGGAAGTCGAACACATCCTTTTTCAAGCAATGAAGAGTTTTTACTTTTCGTGATCTCATTTCTAACAAGAGTGCTATCTAGGAACGCTTTACAACGCTTTGGTAATAGTGGTCAGGAGCGCATTACAATGCTTTAACACATTAAGAGTTAATATACTAGCAACCTCAGACAAAATAAAAAAATTAAACAAAATTTAACATATGCATTCATTTAATATACCAGAAACAACAAGGTGATTTTTAAAATATTTTACCAAGTCTAAACAATCATTGAATACATCTCTAATTGTACAATACATTTTGAAAAATCATGAGAGTAGCTAGATTTGAACAAAAAATGTAACATTCCCTACTGCAGGGATTTAAAAATAATTTAAATAAGCCACTCATTTATATAAATAATTCTGATATTTAATTTTCCATTAACAAACCTCCTCTTCCTCCTGTGTCTATCACGACTGCGAGACCTTCGACGATCTCTGTCTCTGCTGCGATCTCTTCCTCCCCTTTCATCACCTCTGTCATAACTACTTTTGTTGCGATTAGGGCTGCGATCAGAGGCAGCAGCTCCTCTTCCCCTGTCATTATCTTCTATTTCACGCCTCTGACGCATTTCTTCCTTCTGAGCCTCTCTTTGGGCCCGTCTATCAGATACTAAAACCTAAGCATGAATTTATGGTTAAAAACTTTCATATTTTTGAAAATTCTGTGGATTCATGTAATGAAGAGACTTTTTCACTAAAATTTTACGACACATCCACAAAGTGTATAAAAAATAAAGGTGAAAAAAAAATAAAGGTGAAAAATAAAAAAAGGTGAAGAACAGGTATATATTTTTAAATTAGCTTATTTTGAGTAGATGTTAAAGAAAATATGAAAATTCAAAAAAGTTTAAATGGTTACCTTCAAATGATCCAATTTCTCTCGTATGGTAATAAAGCCAAGGTGAAGCTTCCCACCAAAATGATCAGCTAAACGTCGATCATTATCATGGATACCTAGATAAGCACCACATACTTCACAGACCCTTAACTTCTGCTGCTGATAGCTTGAAGCTGGCATGGAGTTTCTAAACTCAATCTGAAATATCACAACAAACAGTTAAACATAAAATGTAGCTAATTTATTATAAAAGCTTTTTAAAAATGAAACCTCTTGATTTTTAAGGACACTGCAACTGAATGTAGAAACATCAGTTTTTGTCCCCAATTTATTTGTTTTTACAAGAAAAAATTAGCGGTATTTGGTGATACAACAATGATGACTTGTGCTCTATTTGGAAAAGGGAACTAGTTAATATATTTTGCTGAGAAAGAAATAAACAATATTGTGCACCTATCATCTTTGATGTTTAAGTTTAACCCAGTTAAGATAACTCTGAATGACAGAAAAAAAAAGAATCACAGTGTCCTATGAATTCAAATTAAATAATCGCAGTGGTTAATCGTTATTCAGATATTATTTCTGTATAACACTGAGCATTACACAAAGATTTTTCCCTCACAATGCTTTGTCTTATCGGTAGTGTCATCTACCAATAGCAGGTACTACGGTACAATAAAACTAATACTTTTTAAAAGACAAATTTGCATCAAGCTTGGTGTCAAGGTAGTGTGTATGATTTTTGTACAAACGATATCAGATATCAACTGAAAGATAGACTATTCCATTGAGTCAGAAGTGACTTAAGATTGTTTTACGTAGTATCAAAAGTTGACCAAAGATATAGACTAAAACTATTACAAGTTCTCCAGTACCATTACACCAACCATCTAGCTATATATATATATTTTTACATTATTTTTTAAAATAAAAATTAAAAGCTAAAACTAAAATGTAGTAATAGTAATTATTAGTAATATGTTATCAAGAACTAAAAATGATACCTGAAACTCTCAATACCACTTAAAAGACTTACAGACCTACTATAAAACATGTAAATATATAAAAATTATACTAAAATTCTATATTTATATTTTATGATAAATGACTAAACTAAACCAAGACCAACTAACTAACTGTTCATCCATCCAGAAGTATGCTCTAGTCCTAGTTACTTTAATATTGGTGCTAGAACTAGTGAAATCAATTTAACATTCCTATAATTACAACTCTTTATTATATTTTTTTTTTTAAATAAGCTATGATAACTACATATACTGTATTAGAAAAATACTGAGCTTTTGTTTTTCAAAAAGATATCTCCGGATAACACCTTACATTATCTGGAAAAATCTCTGTACAACACACAGCGATATTAGAAAAAATCTTCATATAACACCTTCTTTAAATATTAATGTGAATGTGTTATTTCTAAATACATTCAGACAATTTTAAAATAATGTCCTTTGACATCAGCATTCTGTAATAATAAAACTCACACGTGAAAGGCATAATTCATGTCTTTTTTAGGGTTGACAACCAGATATTTTATAAGTCATGGAAACTTACCTCCGCTTGACTCTTCTTTGCTTTTAAAGCTTCAACTTCCTCTAACATTTTTATAGACTCATCTACTTCACCAGCAACCCCAATTTCTTCAGCCTTTGCCATAAGTGTGCCAATCTGTTCCCCAAGAGCATGTATCTGTTCAGCCTGTTAAATACAATTCAAAATTTAGTTATTGAAATCACAGATACTTATTAACTCTTTATGTGTTGAAGAGCAATAATGCGCGCCTCACTGCTTTACCAAAGCGTGTCTCCATAGAACTCTTTAGAAACGTAATTACAGAAAATAAAAACTCTTCAGTGCATGAAAAAAGATGTATTCGATTTCCGGCAATGGCGCCTTTCCCTCTTTAGTGTTATTGCTCGATTCGTGAACTTTTTAAAAAGTGTTTTTACTGTTTTTTTCAAAGATGTGATTTTGCTATAATTTATTACTAAAATAATAGTACTAAACTACAGGTAAAAATAGTTTTAAACTCAGAACGGTCTTTTGGATACATAAAATAACCATTCTTATCCTAAAAGATGAAGTCAGTATGACAATAATATAAATGAATTTTATGCGATTTTTTAAATTTCATAACCAATTGATCGCAATTTGGGAAATCCTTACGGGAATGAGGCGGAAGTTTTCCAAAAGTCATATGGGTTTAAAAACAAGATCATTATAATACAAAAGATGATAAAATGAATATTTTTAAATATTTAATTAAGACTGAATTAGCTGCATGAATTTCCAGACAAAGAATTAGATAAGAAATTATATTTTCTTTCACTATTGTCTTTTACAATCTCCCTTATTTCTTTGCCCCTTTTTTTCAGATATATTATATTTCTTGAAAAGGGTGATAGAAATAGTGAAAATGATACAGCATGAGTTTGTTTGTCAGGTAGTGAAAACCAGGCCAATCACAGCAATTGGGGTTGACATATCCTCTTCTTAACTCGGCCACAGATTGGTTCAGCCTCATAATGTGGGTGTTATCACATGTACAATAACTATATTTGTTAAGCCTGAATTTCTCTAATAATATCCTTTCGCTGATTTAAGTGTAATGGTCATTACTCAGTGTTATTAACTGTAGACCTGAATGTAAGCCTTAACCAGATTGTCTGAACTTTATTTTTTGATGGAGATGACACACTGCGCGTAGCGCGGTCACGCGCCGGAGGCGCGAAACACTAGTGGGGGTCCAGGGGCATGCCCCCCCCCCCCGAAATTTTTTTGAATTAACAGATTAAAACACCCAATTTAGAGCTATCCTGAAAAGACAATGCAGATTAATTTATATCAATAAATGACATCATGCTTCCATTGTTAACATCAAACAAAAAGAAATAAAGGGAAAACATGAAAATGACTGATCTAAGTCATAGGGCTATATACTGAAAAATAATAATGTATATTTAGTTGAACCATGGAATCATAATGGAATGACACCATCCTGCATCATTATTTAAAAGATGCACACAAAAAAAGTTAATGTGAAGTAGTAAAAAGAAAACTTCCATATCCCATACGGCCACAGGGCTTAGTTGGAAGGATCAAATGCTTGAAATGTAACATAAATAAGAGCAGATGAAGACAATGTGAACACTTACCACCCAGTCCCTGTCAAGCAATGTACCCCACCCCCCTGGAGCAAGACGATGTGAATCAACAACATTTTCAGCAGCACCATATGGCAATGGATTAGAATTAACACTTATGGAAGAATCTCCCCTCTCTAGGCTTGCAGTGGCTTTAAATATGGCTGGCAACGCCTGAGTACTAATGATACTATTTCTTTTTGATGTGTGCGCAACAGACTGTGCGTGTCTTTTTATGAAGGATTTGCCTTTCTTGCTATAATCAAGTCTACAATCACAGTAAACACAAACAACTACACCGGGTTTATTTAATTTTCGCACATATTTTGATAGATAATCTCCATTACTGTCTTTTTCTTCGAGCCAGCCCCATCGAAACTTATTCCTTAATCCATTTTCGAACGCTTTAAGATCTGATTTACGATCGATAACCGTAAAGGCATCCACCTTGAAACGAATATGCGCCAGTTCGTCACTTTTCGTATTCGCATTATTTTATTAATGCCGACAATCATTGTCGGCAAGCCGACGTCGGAAGTTATCGAAGTCTGGGGCCAACATAAATTTCCGACACCAATTGTCGGCAGACGAGTCGCGCTAGAAAGGTCACATTAAATCCTCACGGAGATTATTCTGGCGCCGTTATGGGTTGTTAAGCAGGTTATTTATGAAAAAAAAAAAGTATTACATTTGTTAATATATTTTTCGCAGATTATTTATATTTTTTAAAAATAAATTTCCCGTCCTTGTCGTTATTGTCGGCATTCCGACTATTGTCGGCAGAAATGCAGGTCTATAACTGTTATTTCACTTCACCAAACTAAAGTAATGTTGACGTATTTAGACTATACTCAGGTTAGTATGCTAAGAAAATATTATTTTAAAAAAGAATGCTATTTAGCAGAATTTAACCTATGCTAAAAAAATACTATTTTAAAAAAGAATGCGATTTTGCAGAATTTAACCTATCATGTACAGAAAAGATTTTAACTCTTATTGTTTTACAAGGTTTTCTGTAAACTTATGCCTCAGTCCTGTAAGGATTTTCAGTATATATTGAAATGAATTGGGTTGAAATTTCAAAAATTGTTTTAAATGAATTTATTGTCATACTGACTTGATCTTTTTGGATAAACTTAATGTGAGATTATTTTACTAACACATAAGACTATCTTGAGTTGAATACTATTTTTACCTGTCCTTTAGTACTATTTTTTTGTTTTGAGCCAAAAAGTTTAGCAAAATCACATCTCCTCTACTAAAAAAAAGTTAAAAACTACCACAAAACATCAGAAAGAACTTACAGCATCTACTTTTCCAGAAGTCGACTAAATCACTCACGCTATGAATAGTTTATACTTAGTATAATTTCAATACTATAGAGAGCACTATAGGGGCGCGCTTTACAGAGGTTCAGGATTAGAGGCCAGCCGCGCATTACAGCGCTTTATTTACGGTATTAAGATTTAACCTTGATAATTGGTGTTAACTTAACATGTAACAAAAACTATAACAGTCAAACCTTGCTATTTGCCTCCTCGCTCAACTCTTCTTGGGTTTCTTTCAAACGACGTTTAGCAACTTCTGTCTTTCGATCACAGTCAGCAATAAAGCTCTGAAGATGTTCCATGGCCTAAAAATAAAAATTACCAATTTTAAAAGAATTTTGAAAACCCAAAAGCATAATTTATAAACCAAGTTATTGCTTTTCTACTTCGCTAAATAAACTTTTAAAATTTATTTGTAGCTAGATTACAAATACACATGAAGGATAATGTTATCAGGTTCTCCTTCATAGGCAAATCTGTCTTCAGTCTTCAAAGTCAATAACCTGCAAGTAACCACATAAGGGGCCGTCCATAAAGTATGTCACGCTATTTTTGACCATTTTTAACCCACACCCCCCCCCCCCGTCACAAATCTCAGAACACCCCCTAAGATCACGCTTTCGTACAAAAATATATATTTTATTAACAAAATAATTAAAATTGAACATAAAACACCATGATGTCACACATAGCCGGACAACCCCCTGTCACAATTTCCTACACCCCTCCCCCCTCCAGAGCGTGACGTACTTTATGAATGGCCCCTAACCCCCTGAACAAAGTACCAAAAAATGTATTGCTGACACAAAGGCCAGTTTCAAATGTAGCAAAATTTTTATTATTTATTAATCACTGTTTGATCCATTTAATTCCATTTCCAATAACTTTGTTTTATATTTATATACAGTGGAAGCATGTCAGTTAAAAATTTTTTGAAATTGTATATTATAAATTGTTTAAAATTTGCATTTGTAAAAATTTGTAAAAAGTAGCCAGTAAAAACTGTTTTCCATGATAAAATGTTTGATATAAGTAAATATAGTAATAATATATATTTTTCAAAAAATAAATTGATATACAGTGGAACCCACTTATCTCGAGCTCGCTTAGGTCGACCACCCCATTAAGTCGACGGTTTTTTTTGGAACCGCCAAATTCTCTCTTTGTCTTAGTATTTTCTCGTCGCTTAATTCGATTTTTTTAAGTCGCCGAAACCTCATAACACGAGCACAAAAAAGGGTCAAATTTGCCACTTAACATCGGTTATCTCGATGGCCATGGCCAATCGCCAATTCTGAAAATGTTAGCTATGATTTCTGTCTCAACATGGTCTGCTGGTGACGTCACAGCCCACTTGTGTTTTGCTCTCAGCGCTGTATTTCTTCGAGTACTATGGCAATGGCCCTCAAGGCCACGAAAAATATCAGCTGGCGATGTGTGTTAGTGACGTCACAGCCCTCTTGCGTTTTGCTCCCAGCGCTGTGTTGCTTCTAGTAATCTAGTACTATGGTAATTGGCCATCAAAGCCACGAAAAATATCAAATTGCGACGTGTGCTGGTGACGTCACAGCCCTCTTGCATTGAGACCTGTGTCGTTAACTTAAATCGCCAGCTTTTGAAAATGTTACTTATCGTTGCCACTCACCATATCACTTCCGTATTTTCGCGCGTCTTATAAAAAGTTTTGCGATTGGTTAAGTTTATGCTAGCTAACCAATAAAATTGATCGTTCAATAACAGTTCACAAAGTAACTGCATATATACGATACGTTTCAGAGATGTGTTGGAGAATAATAAAAGTTTTTATCGATAATCGACGTTGGTTTTTATTTTAAATTTGTAAATTTCTGCTGTCAGTTGGTGCACATATACCTTTTGTTGTTAGCAAACATGTATGTAGAATTTTATAGCATGCCGATAGCTTCATCAAACAAATAACGGCAATGCTGTTGTGTTTAAAAAAAAACTCTTAAAACATGTGCATGAACATTATCATTTATTAACGCTAGTGATGTGACAATACCAAAATCATAGGCTCCCCAGATTTTTAAATATATAATATAACAGACTAAAGACAGTTTACCCACCCCCACTCTCAATCTCCCACACCATTAATGTTGGTTAGTCCTATTAGCATCAAGTTACCGAAGGAATTTTAAGCTGATTGGATCGTATGGAATAATAAAATGTACCGTGAGCAAACTTGTTGTCATTGGCAACCATTCATCCTTCAACCTCATTTTGACTATTACATGCACTGTACTACTGCTTTGTTCACATAGTTTCATTCATAACAAGTGGCCGTGTGCAAAAGCCATTTAACTATTGGTTAGAATTAATTAAAATATGTCAAAGTTGAAGGTTCAAATGGAGTACCTAATTTATTTGTGTACGTTTATATAGAGAATAGTTCGTTTTGTCATGAGTCATATATAGGTCACGATACACCATTATTTGTGTAGCTTGTAAGGAAAATCAAGCAAGTGGCTTCGAAGGCACGGTATGGCTCAATCTGGGAATCGCCGCAAAACGGCGATATATTTAAACTTAAACGGTCTTTTAAAACGAACGGTCTTAACAACCGTAAGAAAGAGTGAAGAAATAGGGTCCCGATATTCCTATACGATTCTGTTTAATCATCTTAACGCACAACACGTACATAAAGAAATTTCAAGCGCATGTTAATATTTTGCCGCCATATTGGTTTTCGCTTTAACTCGATCATCGGTTATGTCGATGCCATTTTTCATTCCCCGACGCCGTCGACTTAAGCGGTTTCGACTGTATATGCATTTCCTTTTGTAAGTTGGAGTGCTTTATAAGTTATAGTCAGAATACTAGAGCTTCATTAATAAAGCCTTGTACTTACATCTATGTCATAGAAATAATCCTTATTCTTTGCTGCAAGTTCATAATCTGCTCGAAGAGCCAGGTCATGGATGTTTGGGCAATCTCCCAAATCCATTCGCTAAAGAATAGAAAAATGTAAACACCTCCCAAACGTTAGTTAAGTCAACATAAATTAACTTTGACAGCCTTGGAATCACTTACACTCCATAACAGCTGATACATTTCAATAAAAAATTCAGATTATTATACATTTAATACAAAAATCAAGTAAACATTTATTGATTTAAAAAATCAATGATATCCAATAATTATCTTAATGCAGCATGTCAAAATAGTTGAAAGAATGAAGAGGATGAAACAAGAATTTGCCCTAGATATATCAGAACTTACACAAAATATATAAATCTACATAAAGCTGATAAAATGACATTTTTTTAAAAAATTATTTTATTTAAAAACTCTCCATTAAGTATATTTAACCCTTAATTGGGCTTAGCGGCCAAAACCGTCTTATCCCTTAAAGGGGGAAAACTTCCAAAAACGGTCAATACTAACATTGCTTATAATCTTGTGTTTTTTTAAATCGCAAGACTTTCTATACGTTATTTCGTTTATTCTGTTGAGGACACAATCAACTACATTTCCACGTGTTTTCTTCATTGAGTTCATTTTTTTTCTATTTCTTTGTGAGTGTTTAAAATGGATGTTATTGATTCTTCAAGTGATGAAAGGAGTCTACAGAAATTGAGTTAAAGAAATGGGCTCTGGATTGGATGAAAAGATAGGTATTGACATTAGTGTTAGTAACCTGCATACATCCAATTTTTTGAGCTTGTAAATTGTAAATAGAACATGTTTGGACTTCTTGAAACGTTTTTCAAACTTTTTTGGGAAAAGACATGAATTAATAAAAAATAAAAAAAAGAAGAAGTAAACCGTAATGATTAATAATTAATTTTATATATATATAAAGTATTAAAACGGCATGTTATCAAATGTTGACAAGTCAATTTGTTTGTGAGGACTGGTTAACCCTTAAAAAAAAAAAGTTTTAATGTCCGTATTTTTCCTTCATTTTTTGAGAACTAACAAAGAGAGTGTGTACAGCATCAATTTTGTGTCTCGCACTGTCTGTTGGTGACTTAAAAGAACATATGACGGTCTGTTGGTGACTTAAAAGAACATGTGACGTCTGCGACCGCTTGTATTTAACTCTGATGCACTGTGCTACTTTTCCAACGCAAATTAAATAAATTTTTTGAAAGCATCAAATTTTTACAAGAAACAGAATATTATAATATAATTACATTGTTGTCTAATTTGTGAGCACGTGGACTACTATTGTGATCTCCTTCATTAAAAAAAAAATTGGATGCGGGAAACAAGACTATAAACGGATGACTCGAGAATGCTAATATGTCAAGGGGTCATATATAAGAAACGGACTATAATTACATTGTTGTATTTTGCCTTCTTTGTGAGCACACTGACTACTATCATTGCGACGACTAGAGAATGCTTATAGGTCACGGGGGTCATATGCTTTTATAGCTTTCCTTGTCTTTATAATAAACAGACCATAATTACATGGTTGTATATTTGTGAGTACATGGACTACTATCATTGTCATTCATTGCGATCTTGAATTTTTTTTTAAAGTACAGTATTTTGTGTTTGTAGTTGAAATTCTTTGTTTATAATCATTTTCTTTTACTTACAATAAGTTTTATCTATTTTTTGATGACTTTTCCCGTTGCTCACATCAAACCTGCACTGTATACTAGATCTTGTACAGTGCCTAGACAACGAAGCAAATTAAAATTTAAAAACATCATTCTTTAGTCAAAGCGAAGTAAATTAATAGTGATGACGTGTATATTATTTATATACCGAAATATGGAGAAAGCGATTTGACATTATTAGTCTCATATGCTGCCCTGCATCTTTAACACAACATAAACAAAGTCGGGTAATAAGCTTATACGGGCTTATTAAATTTGCGGTTAAGCGTTTCTGATAATACGGGATCAGTCCTGACCTGAGGACCGAATAACAAGTTAACCGTTAACAACCTTAACAAGAATAAAACGGTAAGGTAAATTATCAAAAGGGACTTCATTTATGTTTATTTTGCATTATATTTCATTTGAATATTTGCACTAATACCTAAGATATAGTGTTTTTACTAAAGTACCCTTAAATATCTCTTAAATTGTTGAAAAATCTTGGCCATTTGTAGTATTAAAATGGGAAAAATTCTGCCCGTTAAAGGGTTAAAGCAATGGGTAAAAACAATATCTGGGCTGAAAAAAAAGATTATTCATGGATTAATAAGTTTAGAAAAGTGGAAATTTTCAGAGAAGTTTGAAAATTTTGTCTTTTGAGGCAATAAACATTGGTTATAAAATGTCACTAAATTTTTCTCTTGTTCTAGACTTGCCTAAAGAAGAAGTAGTTCTCTGTATAATGAATGATCAGGAAAAGATTTACATTAGAAAACAGTTTCTTCATGACGTTTCTTCAGCAGAAATTTTAATATTCTTTTTTTCTTCCATTTAGAATCCACAACCTCAAGTAATTACCTTCAT
This sequence comes from Radix auricularia, assembly GCA_002072015.1. NCBI lineage: Eukaryota > Metazoa > Mollusca > Gastropoda > Lymnaeidae > Radix > Radix auricularia. Next base: position 441,241 of record MUZC01000560.1, on the reverse strand, counting down.
GAAGAAGATAATAGTTTGAATCCCCATCTGTAACCCTCTGAATTTTACAAACAAATCACTTGACCAAGAAATTATACATAAGGCATTTTAACAGAAGAAGATGGCGATTCAAAATGGGTCCAACTCACGGTTTTCTTACGTACCCAATCCTAGCATGTCAAAGTATGTTACCGAATGACACACCAACCTGATCCCAAGAAGCATTTTTGAAGCTATAGGAGGAATGAAGAGAAAAAAATGAAATTAAAATAATTGCTTAGCAGAATATAATGAAAAGAAGTCTGGCAAGTTTTGAACCTTGCCAAAACAACCACTCACCGTGCTAGCCAGAATATCATGAGGGCAACAGTTGAGTAGGAAGCTCTTACATACCCGAGGGTCATCAAACCTCACTCGATACTTGTCACTATCGCCTACAGTCAATGAGAGTTTAAGGAGAGAAAACAAAAAGTCAGTACATCTTTTAGAAATACCAAGTAACTGTTAGAGAGTAATACATACATGTGGGTGGCGATCTCACAGAAGAAGCTAATTGAAACTTGCTGACTTTGGCTTCCCAATAAATGTTCTTTTTTACACAAAATTATCTTGTGTCCTAAAAGTTAAAAAATTAACCTAAGTCTTAACTAAAGTCAGTCAATCAAGGTAATAATTTTTCTGAAAATGTTTTTTTTTAAATTATACAAATTAGATGTGATCAGTGTTTTCAACTAGTATTCAGTTTAGCCTATTGTGGGGATTTTAAAGGCAAAAGCTTCCCATTTAAGACACAGTATATAAAAAGACAATGCCTAGCCTCGAATCGGAATACATACAATTTTTTTGTCATCTCTTCCAGTTCCTTGGGCTAAACAACAATTATAGTTTCAAAAAATACATACAGTTTGACTTGGTTGTAGCTCGGCTTTAAGTATACCAAAACAATGCTGTCAATGTGATTATATCAATTCTATAAATTTTATAGTCTCAAGCAGAATGAGAACATTCTACATAAAATCATTTACATGTAAGAATATCAGGCCTGAAATCCTTAAAATCTTTTAAACCTTTTATTAGTAACCTAATAACTTTGGGTAACAGACTAACCCTACTAAGGTATACAATTGAATAATTACTTTAACCCAATACATTGGTACAGAGTCATTTTTAAAAATAATGTTTGCAATGAGATCCACCAAAAATCCTCATTCTTTTTATGAATGAAACTGGCATTTTTAATGATGTAGATAAATGTAGCTACTCGGTACTAGGTAAGTGCCACATGTTCAGAATCAAAATTGTGTTTTTTTAACATACTGTGTGTAAAAATCAACCATGTCTTTCAAGGAAATATACATTTAAACATGTAAATTCTAAAATTATACAATCAGAGGGGACATTTTGTAAAGTACTCAAGACTTTTCAGAGACAAACAAACAAACAAAATGAAATACTGCATATGCTGTTACACAGTTAAACCTCCAGTCAAAATGAAAACATGATTAATTATATTTATTTTGTCATTTTTTCACTTTCCAAAGGTGTTTAAATTTTTTAAAATCCCAAAGTATTTTATTATATTTTCTCTGCAAAGCCTTTCCCCATAAATGAAGGTTGCAATCATTTAAAATTTTTATAAATATTTTAGATATAAAAAGCTTAACCTTTAACCCTTAACCCTGATTTTTGATACATACATTTTAGATTGCATGATGACTAAAGCAAAAAAAAAGACATTGCTTGGCTGTATTTAACTTGTTAGGGGAGAGTAAAGTGCCTTTATCAGAAATGGGTGTATTCATACAGCTATAAAGTATATAGGGAAATATGCGTAATTGCTCTAGGTTCAGGCTTAGTTTTCTATTTTTCACTGATAACAGAAAGATGGTAGCCAAACAATACCATATTGGGAGCGCACTATCTTCTTTACAATCACCAATTTTATTTAAAAGAAGAATTTAGATTTTTTTTAGCAGCCCCACCCTTGAATAGCTCCTTCTTTTATTATGTAGGCTACAAAATATGACAAAGTAAAAAATAAATATTTTACAAAAATACATTAAAAAAATAATAAAAGTCAACTCTTCTTTGCACACAATTTCATTTTTCAAGTAAACTATTAAATACACTTAATTATAACTTTTAAAAAAATCGGTTATGAAGAATATGATATAATTTATTAAATGCAGGCAGTAATGATTAAGTTGTGCTATAAAAATCTTTGTTCTGTTTTAAGAATCAAGTCTCCCATCACTTCATACACTTCGAAATTATTACCGCAAAAAAATAAAATAAAGGCCACAACGAGACTTCAGTCAAATTATAGATATAAATTTAATATTTATTTAGTAGTAATGGCATAAGTATTGCGGGTTGCCAAGATGACCTGTCAATAAGACCCCAACATAACGGCCCCAGACAAATTATTTACATTTTTTTACAAAAATTTACTTTTTTTTTTGCATTTTAAGCTTTTGCCAACTTTGTCACCCTAAATTAAAGTGATAAAATTGTAAAATTATTTCTTGTAAGTTGTTATATTATTTCATGTCAACAAACAACAGTGAATATAATATTTAATTGAACTTTTTACTATTAGCCAATCTATTACTCCAGGGCCGTTTTGTCGGAGCCCATTTGTCAAGGCCGTAGAGTCGGTGAAGCCTTAATAAAAAGCTAATACCAAAATTTAAAATAAATACATTTTTAGGTGGTCGGACAAAAAAAACAAGTATTGTTGCTTATACTACTTATAGCCTTCTCTACATTTTAAATTCCTTTTAAATCATTTATTTTTCTTGCAATGGTTTCTAAAAGTTAAGTTACATTCAAGTTCAAGGTCGTGCTAAATATTTGGGCCTTTCGGCCAATAGTCAATAGTAATAGGCATAGGTAAGTGGGGTTATGTTGACCTAAACTTTACCAAGTAACTTTGGCCTTGGCCTGGGCTCAGCACTAATGGACTATTTTGGCAACGGCAACTGTCAATTGAACATGGTCTAAATTCAAACTAAAATCTAAATTGGGCTAACTAATTGGCTTACTAAGTTAACTCAGTACTAATTAGGAGTTTTTACACACATCACCACACTCACACACTAATATTTTACTTAAAGTTTTAATAAGTATAGATAGACTAATAGTTAGAGTTAGAGCAAGGCTAAAATTTTCTATTTAAATTTTGTGGATTGTAAATCTAGTTGATTACCATATTGGCTAAAACCTATATATATATATCTCCGACCGGAGCGTCGCGTCTCTTCCCGTTGCTATGAAGGATAGTTGTTATTTTAATTTTAGGGTTTGGGTTAGGTATAGCTTTAGAATTTTCAGAAAATTCACTGGGCTCGCACTATTTTTCCGGGCCGGTGACGTGCCATAGCAACAAGATGGCCGCCGATAAGGTCGGCCCGGTCGGAGATATAGGTTTTTACCAAAATATTTATCAAATTGAGTATTTATACTTATTAATGTCATTCATTAGCCAGTAACAATAACTGCAACAACCAATTTGTAACAATTAACAATAAACTAAAAAAAAATAAAAATAAATAAACATTAACTGATTTAACTGTAGCCTATACTGAATTATACTGCACTGAATATTGACATGAAAATGAATTGAATATTCGAATTCGTGGGAGAAATTATGTTAGTACAGTTAAGTATCTTATTTGTCATTTACACAACTTACCATCACGTGTTGTTCCCATTAACTCATCGAGCATAGCTCGAATCTGATCATGTGCTGTCATTTTTGTTTCAACTGTTAAATGATACTTAAATTTTAAAATTAAATATGGGCTAGCTGTGACGGATCCAAAATGGCCGCATACTAACAATGCAGTCTGCACCAATCTCAGACGGGTGTTGACTATTTAAAAACAAGGATTCAAGATTTTGACACAAAACAAAACATTTATACGCCTTCCAACGCACTATTCATTTTACAGCCGATTGATTAGTTGCTTAATTAATGCCTGTGCCAAAGATGCATTACAACTTGATCACCGATGCAAAAATAAAACTCAAATAATTCAGGATTTTAATCAAATTGTACGTTTTGTTCTTTAATATCAAATTCACGGCTGAATTGGTGATGGTGAGATTTAAGTCAAGTGTAGAGTGTAGGTCGTAAATTGTAAATCGTTAACCCAAATAAAAAAGAATTCACTATTTTAATTCTTTTAAGTCAAGCTAAAAAAAATTCTTAACTATCAAATGCAATAATTGTTAAGAATTCAGTGTGAGTCTTGCTATTAATACCTAAAAAAAAAAATTTAAAAAAAAAGAAAGAAAGAAAAAGAAAGAAAAGGATTTCCTCTTCAATAGTTGCTAATTTGAAATGACAAAAAAAGTGATTTGAAACATGCTCATTTTATTACCACGTTTTTCTTAGTTTGCTTTCTTGGATGTTTGTCTTTCCGGGGCAAAAATTGAATTCCTTTTTTGAACCACTTCTGATCATCCAATTTTGATGAAATTTTGCATGCATACTTGATTCACATGACAATTTAATATTTCATTAATTATAGTACTCAATTCTACTTAAATGAAAACTAAAAAGTATAAAATAAAAATATTTTTAAAAAAGTTTTAAAGATACCACGTTTTGTGAACTAAAAAGAAGAAAATAAACTAAAAACGTGGGGCGCATTCGGCTGAAATTAAATGAAGTATCATATATAGACTGTGGAGGAATTTGAAACTGAAAAGTTTAATGTAATAGCATTAATAGACCAAATTTCAGCCGAATGCGCCCCACGTTTTTAGTTTATTTTCTTCTTTTTAGTTCACAAAACGTGGTATCTTTAAAACTTTTTAAAAAATATTTTTATTTAAATAGAAAATATGGCTTTTATGGGGAGGGGGCAGGGTTGCCAACTTAATAAAATAATATTTACTGACATGGTGGTCGAGAGGTAGCGCTCTCGACTGTCATATCGATGGTCACGGGTTCGAATCCACACGAAGGTGAGGATTTGTTCTCGCGGCCTGAGGAGTCCCCGAGTCACCCAGCTCCGAATGGGTACCTAACTAGACAATAGTTAGGCGGCTGGGGTAATGCGTGGAACCCATATAGCCGTGGCCTGTGACCGCTGCATCACTAGCCAACAGATCATCTCTCATGGTCTGTGGACGCAATTATCTTCGGCATAGAAGGAGCGTCTGTATATCTAAGATAAGATAACTCTCAACAAAATTTACGGACAAAAACAATTTTTACTGACATATTTAACATAAAATGTTGACCTTAAAACCAACGAATATGAAGCATAATCCAAGCATTGTTGCTAAAAAATGTCAAGTATCCATATGAGCACGTCTCTATTACCATGCTCATATTCTATAACGTTAGTTTATTGTATGACATCATCTTTGACAGTGTTTAATTCCTCCTGCTTATGATCATACATCGACACACCGTCGATCACTGTGGGAATACTTTTTCCCATCCATTTCTCAAAGTCAGTAAACTTTCCAACATTGGAGATAACAATTTGTTTCTCAAGTTGGTTTTCAATAAACAGCATGGGGGAAAAATGCCTTCTTCTTTTGGTGTTCCATGTGCAGGCGCTAGCATTGTTTGTGCACACTTCGAAAGTAGCGGAAATCTGTACTCTTTCTAGTCATTTGTCCTATTTGATGCCAGAATGTATCATAACATCAGTCGGCCTTGACATTGCTTTAATCCGCAACTTGGTAATCAATAGAATAGGCCTCTGAACAATCAAAATCTGCTGGAGACACAATTTTTGGAAAAAAGCTGGGCCAGTTCCAAAATTTTTTACTGTTCCATCGATATTTTGTTTGTGGGTTTTAGTACTGACATGAGCTTCAGGTCTCTGTTGCTAATAGGCATTCTTTTCTTGATTGCACCGACTGCATTGGTATTGGGGGGCCGTCCATAAATGACGTCACGCACCTGGGGTGGGGGGTCACACTTTTGTGACGAGGGGGGAGGTGTTTTTTTTTAAAATGTGACGTCACATTAAAAGGGTAACTTTAAATAAAAACTTCCCCTGAAACATTTGGTGGCTTACAAATTTTTTTTTCTTTTTCAAACCATCAATGCTTCTTAAAATACTGTCAGTAGGCCATCAGACTCTGGTTGGCGTAAGTTATCCAGAAATCAAAATTAAATCTAATTATAATACATGTACTTAACTTTGAGAACCCACGAGAGCACATATGAAATTGTTACCCAGCGTCGTTTGATGTGACATCAAAGCATGTGTGATGTAGCCGCCGCTCCATTTGGTACTCTTGCGACCGGAGTCGGATAAATTTTTAGCTCGTTATCCCACAATATTCAAGTTTATTTGTGCGTTACTCCCCCCCCCCCACCTCAGGCTCAAGGTCCTTCCCATATTCCTACATGAGTCGGGGATCTGGGGGAATGGCTTAAGCCCCACCCCCTCCCAAATGCAACTGGTGAATTTTAGAATCATGATATGTGTGTAAAAATGATGCGAATAGTATTATGGGAAGATATTTTAAGTCAAAACGACATAGAATATTCATTTTTTAAATTTTATTTAATTTTTTTTCGGGGGGGGGGGGTGAGCGAGGAATCTATTTGATAAAATGATACTCGTTTTAAGTTTGATATAATTGTTTGATTGGTTTTTGGTCTAACGCCCCTGTCCATTCTAGATGTAATGATAAATATGCCTATTTAAAATTAGTCAAAGTATTAATACATTTTATTGAATGCAATTCTTGACATCGCTATTCGAGTAAGCACAAAACAACTTTTCTTCTTAGCTCAGTTTTTAAGGCATTAATTTTAAATGTCACAGGAAGGATACTTTATACAATATACAGTCAAGTCATGAGGATTAAGATTATTATGGTGAATTTATGTATCTTCGTATAGTACGTAGGTAAGAAATCTATATAATTGTCAAATTTTTTAAAATACATTTTCTGGATGGAGCCGGTTCAATAGTGGGCATGGGTTCCAAGCGTACACGTACACATGACGTTTTTTAAATTATTTAGTGGATTGTAGGGGATGTTATATGTCCCAAATAAGTCTGCATTACCCCCAAGAATTCACTTTTGTCCCCAGATTTACCCCTGTTCGCTGACCTCTGTCTTACGCGATGACCATCAGTTAATGAGTGATTTTTTAAAAATACATTTTAAAAATATTATTTTAAAATATTATTTTTCTAAACAAAGAATTTATTTGTGATGATTAATAGTCAATGTTTTATTTGTAAGTATTAAAATAAAATATAATCAAAGGATGTTACCACAGTTTTTTTTTTTTTTTTTGAAGGCGGGTTAAACGTTTTTTTTTTTAAAAGGGACCGGTTCAAACGGATACCTAAAAATAAAAATTATAAAAGTTTATGTTAATATTATTGTTACCCCAAAAGGAGCGGATTCTAGCGAATTTTGTATGCCCACAATGATTCAGCAATACCCCCAACAGTTCCCTTTTCACCCCAAATAGATAATTTACCTCTGTTCCCCGACCCCTCGTTGAAACCGCCGGATAGCGGTGGCAATCTATTTTTCATTAGAATTAGTTTATACCATTAGCAATACAAACAAAAAAAATCATGTTAAGCCTGGTCCCTTTTGGAACTCAGGACGTGTTAGCGCATTTTCGTATTATGTATCAGTACTTATGTTAGATATCAGCATTATGTAGTTATCAGTAATTGTGTTTAGATTTTAGACATATTTTTATGAATTTTCTTGTGTAATGAATATACCTGAAACAAAATTTATTTAAAAGTCATTTCTTTACATTTTAAAATTTTTTATTTTCTCTTTAATCTAACTACAAGTGGTTTGTGGTCACTGAAATAGGACTCATAAATGAAACATTCTAAATTGTAATCAGCTAATCGCCCAAATACTCCATCAATTGTTGTTTAATAGATCGTGGTTGCCAATCTTGTTGAAAGTAGTTGAATGTTGAAGCTTGTTTCGAAAAAGTTTTCAATTTATGCCCCTGGGCCGCTAAGATCTTGATTGAAGTCACCACAAATGATGACGTAAAACTCTCTAAACTTTTACACATATTCTAATGACGTCAACAAAAAAAAAACTAATTCTTTTGCACGCTTTCGCACCACTAACCAATAACTTTAACTCTTCAATGCTTGAAAAACGATGTATTCGACTTCCGGCAATGGCGGCCGTTGCCTGCGCCAGTGTTATCTCTCGATTCGCAATGTTTTTTGGTAGTTTTAACGGGGTTTTTTAACGGATCGAGTAACTGAGTGTTGATGCACAAATGGCAGGTCAGGACATACAAAAAACATATAGGCCTTATACATCATGGGTCTAGGACTTATGGTTGCTGAGATCTAGGGTGATGACAGACGGACGGACAAAACGGGTGCAATAGCGCATACGACTTCTCGAAAATGCGCTAAAAAATATATCGTGAGCTTCAAAGTGAAAAGTTGTGATAATTTTGGAAATTTTACTTATGTCGTAGTATTTTTCAGTCTTCAACTAGCAGGAATTACTTATTTTGGGACATACAAGATGACGCCCTACTTTCCTCGACAAAGGTGGGGTTCGTACATTGCTCGCCTTATTATTCCTCTTCCAGCGCATACCTAATAATTTTTTTAATAGAAAACATGAGATTTGATATCAATGTGGTATTTTTATATCAAATACCTTTGATGTGCATATACATAGAAGAAAAACTGTAACTATAAGATGAAAATCAATTTGAGGAATCGTCCTGTATATATCTTTATATTCTATCAACTATGAAATGATCCTTGTAATATCAATAGTCAACTCTCGCGAGCTTGAAGGTTAATCAAATCAAATGGTCTTTAACATTACTGCAGCATTGTTCGTTAGCTGTTTTGCTATGTCTTGGCAACTAAAAAAATTCATTAAAAAAAAATAAAATGAGATGAATTCATACTTAATCTTATAGGGTTTTAGGCTTAGGCCATGTAGGAGCCAATTTCGGTATCACGTAAGTTCAGGGAAAATCCCATCAAAACGGGAAAAGAGTGCACCGGTACTTGGTGAAATGGAAAAATGGTCGTCAAATACAACGAAGTTTGAGAAGCACTGTCCATTTATTTAATGTCGTTGTACATAGCTTCACGCGTGTTATGTTATTACACTGGAGACCTACTTTTAAAAGATACTTAAATGACAAAATAAGTGATTTTTTGTGGCGTATTTTTGGAGGGGGGGGGTCTAACTTTTTGTGACTAGGGGGGAGGAGGGGGGTAAAAAAATCGGCCAAAATTGCGTGACGTTAGTTATGGACGGCTCCTTGGTATAAAACAGCAATAACAGCAACATAAACTCTTCAACAGCCGATGGATCATCTACTTTTTACAGCTGTAGTTTAGTTTGATAACCAATGAATAATTTATCGCGTGATTTAAAGTTTGTACTTTCCCGCTGTCAAGAAAGCTCTTATAGTTTATTAATAGAGCGCGGGATGCCAGTAAAGCAATTTAAAAATTAAAATTTGAATCAAGAAAATAGATATCACAAACATGATTTTTCTGAATTTTTAAACGTTCAGATTCCACGTTTTGTCAATTTTTTTTACGGACGTCTTAATTCTTTTACGGAATTTTACGAACAGGCAATATTACGACAAATAATTACGGACTGTCCGTGAATTTACGGGGGGGGGGGGGGCTACAGTGGCGTAGCTAGAGCTTTTGCCGCCCGGGGCGGTCTCCAACATGCCGCCCTTTTAGGGGACCGCCCATAAATGACGTCACACACGGGGGAGAAGGGAAGTCGCATATATGACGTCATTCAAAACACGCAAATTTAAATACAAGTTCCACTAAAATTTATGATTACCGACACTTTATTTAATGACGTTTTACATGGAGTCATGGGTGTTACGATATTAGAGTGCAGCCTTACACTAAAAAACATATTTAAATGACCAAACAAAATTATTTGAAACATGCTCATATTCAAATAGAAAATATGGCTTTTATGGTGAAGGGAGAAATTTGTGACGTCGCATTGAGGAAGGGGTCTAAGTTTTCGTATCGTGACGACGTGTGACGATGGAGCCGGGGCAGGGGTGAAAATCAGCCGAAATCAGGTGACGTCATTTATGTCAATCGTATAAAGTATAATGTTTTTTAAAATAAATTAACAAGCATGAATAAATAAATGTAGGCTAATTCAAACGAAATACTTTGTAAAAGGTGGGGGAGCATTTTTACCATTGCCTGCTCTATGTATGTAAGCAGTAATAAAAGAGGCGGCAAAGATGATTTACCTATATATACACATTTATAAATACAAGATAATTGTTTTTAAGGCCACAAGAAAGAAATCGGGGTCACAGGTCCCCCTACCCCTCAAATGAGACAAAACATATTCCAAATTTACTCCCAAAAAACATTAACAATTAATATGCTTTTATGTGTGTGTGTGTTTTTTTTATAAACAAAAAAATTATANTCTTTCGATATATATATAAGTATGTAAACATATTTTTATTATTTAAATATTTACTTACCTAAATTTCATAATGGAATGGTGTATTATGTTATAAAAAGTTAAATTATTTGTAATATCTTTGTTCTATGGACAATATTGCAAGATTTTGCAGTCTTAAATCACTTATTGTGGAGCGAATATAATTTTTTTTCAACTTCAGTTTGAAGAAGCTCCTTTCACAACTAGATACACTATAGCAATAGTTGAAAAAATTCTATGCAAAATTATAATTAAAAAATTTTGGATAAAGAATTTCTAATCTATACTGTTGAATATATTTCAATAGATCATTGGGCATTTCCCCCGTTTTTCAAACACAATAACTCTTCATGTAGTCAGGGCTGGTCTTAGGCTCCTGCAACCTATTCGTTCTCAGTGGGCCCCGCACTTTTATAAGCTCGACCTATCTAATTTTTACTTATTATTAGGGCTGTTATCGATTAATTTAAATGTAATAGTTAACTTTTGAACTATTTACCGATCAATCGAGAAATTAACTGTTGATTTCCGTAGCCGTAAATTTTGTAAAAAATTCTTATATTTGTCCGTAAATTTTGTTTTATTGAGTTGTCAACCCTGGGAATGAATAACCCTTCTTTTTTAATAAATAACCGTACTTTAATGAAAAACACAAGCTATATGTGCTACTTTAATGCAACGAAAGCACACACAAAAAAATAACTTTAAAGTTAAATTACAATAATTTTATGAAAACTGAAACAGTATTATAAATTACTTCTTGCAAGTTAAACACAATAATTGAACCAATATGCCATCTCTGACGTATAGCGCTTAATTTTCCAAACAAATCGTTATCTTTTTTTTTTTAGCGATTTTAAATTTTTGAACGGGTTTGCGTTAGTTATAACACTATGTAATAAAACAAAAGTTGCACGAATCCGTTAATTAAGACTCTAAATTAAGAATATTTTTGTTTCACCTTGGTCTTCTCCCTTCAAAACGAAAAGGGCGGTTTTAGGAAATGGCTTTACCTTTTAATTGCCCATAAATGCCGCCCTCTGATTGAGTGCCGCGGTTGGGCGGACCGCCCCACCGCCCCCTAGCTACGCCACTGGGGGCTATATTTGAGGGGAGTCTAAGTTTTTGTGACGACGTGTGACGAAAGGGGAGGGGGTGAAAAGAGGCAAAATTTATGGACGGCCCCATGGCCCATGGTACACAATATGAAAACTGTATCGTGAGACGATTTTGTAGGAAGTACAGAATAACGATGTTTTTAAACCCAACATAGGCCTACTTAACAAAACATTTTCAAACGCGATTATCTCGGTTCGATTAAAAGTTCACATATAACTTTATTTTTAGCGCATTTTCGAGAAGTCGAATGCGCTATTGCACCCGTTTTGTCCGTCCGTCCGTCTGTTTTCAATTTCTGCCCCTGGGCCGCTAAGATCTTGATTGAAGTCACCACAAATGATGACGTAAAACTCTCTAAACTTTTACACATATTCTAATGACGTCAACAACAAAAAAACTAATACTTTTGATAATACTAAGACTTCCGGCAATGGCGGCCGTTGCCTGCGCCAATGTTATCGCTCGATTCGAAATATTTTTTGGTAGTTTTAACGGGGTTTTTTAACGGATCGAGTAACTGAGTGTTGATGCACAAATGGCAGGTCAGGACATACAAAAAACATATATACCTCATGGGTCTAGGACTTATGGATGCTGAGATCAAGGGTGATGACGGACGGACAAAACGGGTGCAATAGCGATTTCGACATCTCGAAAATGCGCTAAAAATTTAAAATGTCAAGAAATGACTTTTAAATAAATTTTTTTCAGGTATATTCATTACACAAGAAAATTCATAAAAATATGTCTAAAATCTAAACACAATTACTGATAACTACATAATGCTGATATCTAACATAAGTACTGATACATAATACGAAAATGCGCTAACACGTCCTGAGTTCCAAAAGGGACCAGGCTTAACATGATTTTTTCTTATGACAGTGATGGCGAACCTATTGCTCACGTGCTACAGTTGACACGCAGAGAGCCTCCCCACCCGGCACGTGTCTATAATATTTCATCAATCAAACCAGCTAAAACCAAACCCTTACTTTCGGGTTTTATTGGAGTGTTAGCACTTTACTACAAATAAGGGGCAGTCCGTAAAGTACGTCACGCTATTTTTTTTATTACCCTTTTAACTCCCAACTCCCCGTGTATTTTTTTTTTTAAATTAACAAAATAATAAGAATTTAATAATAAACACCGTGACGTCACACATGGTGGACAACCCCTCCCCACTTTCACAAACTGTCACACTTCTTTACACCTCTCCCACTCTGGAGCGTGACGTACTTTATGGACGGCGCCTAAGGGGGCGTCCATAAAGCACGTCACGCTATTTTTGACCATTTTAACCCCCCCCCCTGACACAAACTGTCACAAATCTCGGACCCTACCCATAAAGAACGTCACTCTTTCGAACAAAAATAAAATGTTTTCATTAAAAAACATAATTAAAATTTAATATAAATCACCAAGACGTCACACATGGCCGGACACCCGCCTCCCCACAAACTGTCACACTTTCTTACACCATATCCCCCCCTCTGGAGCGTTTTTATGGACGGCCCCTAAGTGGGTTTTAGTAGGTAGAATTTCGGGCACAACACAACTTCATTTAAAATGTTGCACGAAAATTTGCGCATCGCAATTTGTTGAAATAACTGTTAGGAGAGTATCACTCAGATATTTTTTAAAATTAAAATACGAATTACTGCACCCGAAATACATTTCTCTGAACGCCTCTTTAAGTTGTTCAATATCAAAAGGAAAATGATATGTCATTGTCCCACCAGTCCCGCACTCTATTTCTCTCTCTATCTACAATTATACAATGTGGATATACAGTTCTTCGGCCTAAACATAAAGGGATATTATTCCTGAAAGACCTTTCTTTCTAGTTGAACGTAAATGATTATTATTATTAATTATTACATAATAATATTGATTGCAAAAGAATATGACATTATTATGACTATGTCATTATCATTATTGGTTTTATACTTTATTAATTGGTTTCACGTTTACATGTTAAAGATGAAGTTAAAATTAAACAACACATTTAACACACGTTTAACTTACGGCATGGTCAAAGTCAAAGTGAATATCTAATGGCAATGAGTTCAATATTCAATGACTATGAATGCATACTAGACTATATTATAATTATATAATAATACTAGCAATTTACCCGCGCTTTGCTGCGGTAAATTAGGATTTTAGTTAATTAAAAATGCGTCTTTTTATAACTAATAATTATGAGAAAAAACCTATACTTAGGCAATCGTCCTCATAGAGAGAAAGGATTTAATATTTTTCAAGCTTCTATCTACACGGAAGCTTGGAGAATTAGTGTTGATTTAGTTTTATATAGCCCATTTTAGGGGGAAAGACAGGTTTTGGGTACCCGGCCACCATTAAGTAGAAATTTTAAAGATGTATATAATTACTTTCCTTATTACCATCGCTGGGTGTTAATAAACAACTACAGAAGGCGTTATACTTTTACCTAAACAGGAAATGGGTGAAGCAGTAATTTTCAGTTTTTAATAGCTCATTTAATAGAAAAACTACAGTGGGGCCTCCGAAATGCAGAAAATGATAATTTAAATATTTATTCACCTATTACCATCGAGGAAGTGTTCTCAACAACTTCCCAAAGATTAAAGATCTACATACTCGGCACAAAGGACAAATAATGATTTTCAATTTTTACAGATAAAGAGAAATAGTTTTTGGGCCCCAGCCCAACATAATTTGGAATTTTAAATTTCCTTTTCGTCTTGAGAGGGTATTCAACGATTTCCCATATTTTCATGCTCCTACCTACACGGGAAGTTGGAGACTTAGTGATAATTAATGATGGAGTGAGTGAGTGCATTAAAAACTATATTTGGCCCTCAGGCCCCCAGTAAGTTATATTTTTAATATGTTTTCACCTGCTACCATCGTGGAAGTGTATTTAAGACCCCCCCCCCCAAAGTTTCACGCCTTAATCTATTCGGGAAATAAGAGAATTATAGATTTTCAATTTTTATATATCTCATATTAGAGAAAATAAACGGTCTTGGGGCCCGGCCCCCATGAGTGTGTATTTCAAAATTCTTTTACACAAACTTTCGTCGTGAGAGGGTACTAACAACTTCTTAAAATTTCATGCTCCTACCTACAAAGAAAATTGGAGAATTAGTGATGAGTCGGTTTTAATATTAGAACAACTATATTTTGGCCCAAGGCCCCTAATGAGAGGGAGTTTTAACATTCTTTTTGCCAATTTTTGCCGGGAGCGTGTACTCAAAACATTGCCAAAGTTTCATGCTCCTACCTACACGGGAAATAGGAAAATTGGTGATTTTCAATTTTTATAGAGCCAATATAAGGAAAAAAATGTTTTTGGCCCCGGGCCCCACAGGAGCGAGATTTTTAAAATTATTTTTTGCCAATTTTTGTCGTGAGAGGGTACCCAACAACTTCCCAAAATTTCATGCTCTTACCTACACGGAACATAGGAGAATTAGTGATGAGTCGGTTTATATTATAAGAAAAACTATATTTGGGCCCCC